>ML811181.1:20532-32271 GCA_009831015.1 Picea engelmannii | reverse complement strand
GTTCCAAGTGGAAGTTATGGTAACTTCCCCACACCTTGCTGATTTTTTTCCCTTCCAAGAGAGCGTACTTGTAAAGCGTGGCAGGATAACAATATCTGATATTTGATTTTGAAAATTGTACCAAAAATACTACAGACAGTCCACTATCCAATGCACCTGGTCTCACTTAATTTAGATACTCACTGAACAAGATATCACTATTTTACCCGGAAGACCTGTTTGAGACTAGTTAACATGACTAGTGAAATACCCCATCTTGCACAGGGTGTATCTAAAAACGTAGGATGAAAAAGAAGCTAAATGTTTTATCACAGATACCTTGATAACTTCTATGAATATCCTATGGATTTCAGGTTCTGAAATGTTACATAAAATTTTTATAGCTAAAATTTAGATATGACTAAATTCAAGATGATTCCATAACCCTATCTTACAGAAGCTATATATCCGGAAGTATAGGCATCAGGAGCTGAAATTGTAACCCCACGTACCTTGGTCCATATAATAAATATCCTCCAATGTGTTTCTTATGAAACTCTGTAGAAAAAACATTATATTGAAAATTCCAAGGTGTCTTAGATGTAGCAGTGAAACCCCAAGACCTTGAGTTCTGATACCAAATGTTAGGAACCAAATACCAAGATAGCATAGAAAAACCTCAGAATAAGTACTCAATGTATTTAAAAAGAAAGAATTTCAGATAATAAGCCTCTTCAAGGGGGCAACCTCCTTATACACCACATACATTCCCAAATAGAAGATGATTCCAAATGAAAAGGTCTCCTTGGTATATATAGGAGACCAGGAGGTACAATTACAACTAATGGACCCAAGCTGACATAAATAAAATAACATTACTAATTTAATATGCCTTAATTAAGGGGTAATGTGCCACTATTTAGGGCTTAACATTATACCTTGTATTATAAATATGATGTCATATATATATATATATATATATATATATATATATATATATATATATGGAAGAATGTCTTCCCGATGTTGTGCAAAAATAAACACTCCCTCTCAACGAGGGAGACATTCATCATCATGCCAAATATTTTCTATGAAGTATACAATCTTCACCGTAGATTGATGACATTTTTCTGTTAGTCTTGGGAGATGTCTATCTCCCACCTGAACCAAGGGGAAAATCCTTCTGCTGCTCTCCCTCTGAGCCAATTGACTCTCTCTGAGATTAGGCTGACTCTAGGTCCGCATGTGATAGCATCTAGAATCTTTGAGTCTTTATCCCTTTTCAAATCACCATGACTAGGAAAAATACCACATCAGGGTTGTTCACCATAGGTACAGCCCTATGAGTGAATGTCATCCCGATGCTAACTGACACATGGAAAGAAACTCAAGCACCTTGATTCCATATTATTCCTTTTCATGATCAAGGAAGGACTACACCTGGGCCCATTTACCACAAGTACACCTTTGTGATAAATGTATCCTATCTCCCTTGGTCTACAACTCAATCTAGGAGAAGGTCCACCCGATGCTTACTCGAGACATACACTACAAGTAGACCCCTGTGGGTGAAATTATGCCCGATGTTTCCACACACTGGAGGAACACTAGCACATCGATTCTTTTGTTCTTTGGAGAATACACTTGGGCCATTCTCCATTGGTCAAATCACCATGACCAATACTGGGAGAATATTTTCCCAATGCTGAAACATAAACACTCCCTCTTAGTTAGGGAGGTATCTTTCCATGATGACTTCATCTAGTAGTCCATTGAATACTCTATGAACAACTAATAGCACACAACTACTACCATGCCATCGATAGCTCAAATTATCCATCACAGTCTCTATGATCAAGAAACACACAACTTCTCCAAGTGATTTGGTAGTCTCCATGACAATCAACTAGTAACATACGAGTACTGTAATTCCATCCAATAGAATACGACTGTGCTGATCGAAAGTAGTACAAAAATACTATCCAATGGTACACAACCACTTCTAGTAGCACACAACTACTGTCCAGTGACACACAATCAATGCCAGTGGTACAAAAATACTGTAGTAGCACACAACTACTGTCCAGAGACACACACTCAGTGCCCTTGGTACACAACCACCGTAGTAGAAAAAGGTATGTCACACATGGCAGTCCCATGTGGACTTATATAGGCTAATCCATCTATAAACACTAGGGTCAACTCCCCATAGTGTGTGATGTCAAGGTCAACTCCCTTGACGTGTCCTCATGTTCTCTCCATAAGGAACATGTCCTCATTTTCTCTCCATAAGGGAGGTTGAGCTATAATCCCAAACCCACTTATCCCTCTTGAATAAGTGTCATCATAGATCAACTCAACTTAGTCACAAAAAATTACGATCTAGATAATGTCTCAGGAAGCTGCAAACATTAACACTCATTCTCAGTGAGGGAGGCATTCTATGCCATGCCAAGTATGTCATGCAAGTACTCAAACTTCGTCCTAGTAAGGGGTTTGGTAAGAACATTTGAAACTTGCTCATATGTAGGAAGGTATTGCACCAATACTACCTTCCTCTGTACCATGCATCAGATGTAATGGTACTTGATCTCAATGTTCTTTGAATTGTCATGAAACACTAGATTCTTTGAGAGCTTCACACAACTCTGTTTATCACAATGAATAATGGTGGAATCCAACACATGTCCAAATAAATATGCAAGGATATTGCAAATACACACTCCTTCGCAGACTACCACACTTAATGCAATGTACTCTGCTTTGCGGTGCTCAAAGCCACAAAAGTCTATTTCTTACTACACTAGGAAACCATGATAGATCCCAAAGTGAAGCAATACCCAGAGGTGCTCTTCCTATCCACTGTGTTCCCTGCCCAATCAAAGTAAATATATCCCTATAATATCATGTCAATAATGGAAGTATATCTCAGACCATGTCCAACTATGCCTCGTAGGTATCTCAACACATGCTTCACAACATTCCAATGTGTCTGTATTGACTGACTCATAAATTGGTTAAATGCACTCACTGCATAGAAAATGTCTGGTCCGGTGTTAACCAAATACATCAATGATCCAATTAGTTGTCTGTACAGGTTCAGATCAATCTCGTCGGAATCATAATAAGACACACTTAGTTTCTTCAGATTTGTCACCATTGGTGTAGCCATGGGCTTACAGTTCAACATCCCAAGATTCTTTAATATCTCAACTGTGTACTTCCCCTGACTCCATAAGTTCTCATCATTTCTCTGCCACACCTCTAGTCCCAAGAAGTAGTGCATCATACCAAGTTCCTTCATCTCAAAATCAGAGGCTAATGCATACTTTCATTCATCAATAAGGATCTCTATACTGATGAGGAATAAATCATCAACATAGAGGACCAAAATCAATGACTCAACATTAAAAATATTGTAGTACAGGTTGGGATCAACAACACTTTTTCTGAATCCCAAACTCATTAGGTGTCCATCAATCCTTGCATACCAAGCTCGAGAATCCTTCTTGAGTCCATACATGGTCTTCTTCAACCTGCACACATGAGACTCCTTCTCATGTATCACGAAACCATCTGGATGCTCGATGTATACTTCTTCCTCAATCTCTCCATTGAGAAAGGTTGTCTTCACATCCATATGATGTAGTCTCAAACCCATGGATGCTACAAGGGAAATAATCGTTCGGATAGAAGTGTATAGAGCAAGAGAAAATGTATCCTCATAATATATTCCCTCCACCTGAGAGAATCCTCTAGCAACAAATATCTCTTTTTGATTCACGATGTTCCTATCAATTGTGTGTTTGATATTATAGATCCACTTGGAAGTCACTATAGACTTCCCCTCAAGTCTCAGAACAATATACCACACATCATTCTTCATGATGGACTGATACTCCTCCATCATGGAATCTCTCCATACTAGTTTACTATATGCCTCCTCATAACAAGAATTCTCAGAATCAATGATCTGGATCATAGCTATGGCATAGAATGAATATATCTGAGGTCTCTTTCTCTCTCAGAAGGTACTACAAGGAGATGCAATTCCTTCTTCCTTCTGCAGAGTTCGATGAGCCCATGCAGGTCTCTTCCGACCGACTACAATATCTCTAGGAACATCAACTGGATATACAGGATCAATGGGATCAATTGGATTAATAGGATCAATTGTCTCCCTCTGAACTACTCGAGGGCGAGGGGGAGAAGGCACCATCTCTTCCTATCTCTCACTATCAATCTCCATGTGAGATCCTTTAGATCTCCTAAAGGTTACCTCCTCCTCAAAGGTAACATCTCTTCTCACCACAATCTATCTTTGACTAGGGATGTAGATCCAATATGCCTTTGAAGACTCACTATACCCCAAAAATGTGCCCTTTCTTCCTGAAGGGTCTAGCTTTGTCCTTTTATCCTTGGGTACATGAATGTGTACTAGACACCCAAATATATTGAAGTGTTCAACCTTAGGCTTCACTCATGAACTGTGTCCATACTAGAAATCTTGTGGTTCCCTTGTGGAACACATGTCTAATACATATCGAGGTTCCCTCATGGAACCAATGTCTAAGACATATTGAGGTTCCCTCGGGGAACCAATGTCTCACAAGACATATCAAGGTTTCCTCATTAAACCGATGTCTTGGCTCCTTCATCTGACCATATGAGGCATGTCAATATGAAGTCCACATTCCACCCTACTAGTCCAAACATGAATCTCCAAGGAGAATGTCTCACAATGTTTCCTCAAACAGATCTAGGACACATCGAGGTTCCCTCATGGAACCAATGTCCCCCAAGACATATAGAGGTTTCCTCATGAAATCAATGTCTTGGTTCCTTCATTTGACCATCTAAGGCACATCCTTTTCTCCCTGGGTACATGAATGTATACTAGACACCCAAATATCCTGAAGTGTTCAACCTCAGGCTTCACTCATGAACTGTGTCCATACTAGACATCTCGTGGATCCCTCATTGAACACATGTCTAAGACATATCGAGGTTCTCTCATGGAACCAATGTCTAAGACATATCGAGGTTCCCTCATGGAACCAATGTCTCACAAGACATATCAAGGTTTCCTCGTGAAATCAATGTCTCAGTTCCTTCATCTGACCGTCTGAGGCACGTCAGTATGAAGTCCACATTCCCCCCTACTAGTCCACATAGGACCCTTTGGGGAGAATGTCTCACGTTTTTGCCTCAAACATCTCTAGGACACATCGAGGTTCCCTCATGGAACTAATGTCCCCCAAGACATATCGAGGTTTCCTTGTGGAACCAATGTCTTGGTTCCTTCATCTGACCATCTGAGGCACATCCATACTAGTCCATATAGGAACCTCTGGGGAGAATGTCTCATGATGCTGCCTCAAACATCAACAACACCCATGCCATGGATTAGTGCTTATGCTTAAATTCAAATAACAATGTAGTATTTCCCTCCATTGGTCTCCATATGAAAACTTTCATCACCCACTCACACAGTGAAGATACCAGTTGTCCCAGTAGAAATCACAGAGATCGTCACTTTGAATCCATTATACAGTATTTATATACGAAGACAAAGGCTGTTTGGGTTGCTATAATAATCTCAAAGGCATTTGCTAGCTCTCTGTAATCTCAAACCGGATGTTATATCCAATGCAAAACCTGGATAGCCACCTCATAGTAGGTTGCATCGACCATTCCCTCCATGGTTTACTTAAAGACAATAAGGATCCCAAGTAAGTGGTGTGTTTGATGAAAGAGTAAGGGGTACACAATCTTGATAGCACAATCATGCCCATTTTGTTATCAACGAGATGGACTCTACCCTAGTTGAGATAGAGATTGTTGGTGGTTACTCTTTGCATTTCTCTTATCATTATGATCTGAAATATCATGCATCAAAGCCTCGTAGATCGCTATCTAGGGAAATGAAAAGAAAGCATTGGCCAGGAAAATATTTGAGAGTCCGTAGAAGGCATTGGGGTCGTTATGTTGCAGAGATTCAAAATCCCTTTATGAAACAACGACATTGGTTGGGCAGCTTCAACACATTCATTAATGTGGTCATGGACTATGACCAATCCTCCTTATCCATGAACGATTATAGAGCCCGTACCAACTTCATTTATGCTCACGTAGGATCTGCGATCATGTCTCAAATCAATAATAACGACAACATATGGGGTTTGTTCCCCACTTCTCACATGAGGTTGGATGCCATTCCTTGAACGCTGCAATCAAAGCCTCTGATTTCATATTCAAATATACTATCTTCATTCCTTACATTTAGCACAACAAAATCTTCCTCGCATTGACTGTGAAATATATTTCCCGTAGAGGGAGTTAGGATGCAACAAATTTGCAGGAGATTCTCCACTTTTGTCATTTCCTTTGATCCTATTTTACTCAAATTGCTTCATTAGCACCTAAGCTAAGTTAGGCTTCCATTTCCCTTTCATTTACCTGGGCCCTCCTGCGATGGAGTCAAACCCAGTCCTGCTCTGATACCATGTCGATTTTTCTATATGAGATAATATGAGATGATATATGATCGATGTATTATTATAGTGATGAGTGTTCCATATATAGAGAACATATGGTGACCATCCATGAAAGGATGAGTCCATTGGATAATAAATAACTACTTATTTATTATATATATATTTATACCTTGTATTTTTTTCCTCGGAAAAAAAACACAATTTTATTCATCTAGAGAGACAAAATTACATTTTGTAGGTGTTGGTTGAGAACATCCAAAAGTGTAGTGAAAGTAAGAGGGGTTTTAACCAAAATGAACCAATGTGCTGATAGTTGAGCTATCCAAGTTCTTTGTTAACTGGTTCAAGTCTAACATGGGCTGCTAAATGCAGTTTACAAAAACTACTACATGGCTAAGAAGTACATTAATACATTTACAGTGTATATACAAAAACTGGTTCTAAAATATACAACACAAAAAGTAATATTGGAGTATTATGGAGTAGGAGCTTGAGCCGGTTCTTCTATGTATATTTATACCTTGTATTATAAATATCATGTCATATATATATATATATATATATATATATATATCGAAGAATGTCTTCCCGATGTTGTCCAAACATCAACATCAATTTGATGGTTACAACTCTTCCCTATCTTATTTTTTCCTATTCTCTCCCTCCATGAATGTATTTATTGAGAGCATACTTAAAATTTTGACCAAAATTCTATTGAAACACCATGTTTAGATAAGAAGAAACAATCAACAAGTAGAATTCAAAATTTCAAAAATAAAAACATGATATTCCAAGTTCTAGTCTATTGGAAATAAACTACCCTGTGGAGTCACCATTTGCTGAATCATAATTTGTCACCTACTATAAAAGCTCACAAAGAGTTATGAAGCATATATATATATATATATATATATATATATTAAATTTTTTAATAAATAATAGGTGGGGTCCCCTAGGAGAAAACAATGGAGTGATTATTTCCTAGCATTACATTTCCCTCAACATTTTGGCATAATATCATTAGTTTCAGTTGAGGCATAATTTCAGATATGGTGTTAATAACGGTGGTTTAATGATTCCAAATTTCCTATGATATTTTATGAATGAATATATATGTTTGGATCATGGAATAAAGGCTTATGCAAAATACTTGTTTGCATTGCTTGTAAGTGTGATGTATGGCGATTTTTGGAGGCATCAAACAATGATCGAAATAATATCAGATAAGTTGCAAATATACCTTTTTCTCTTCATTATGGTAGCATTAAACATGATATCCATGAAATTATTTGCAAAAGGGCATGGTCCTTTGTGACTATATGTCTAGTGAATTAGAAGTTTTGTTTCCTATACTTTGGCATTCAAGGTATGTCGAGCTTAAAATTTTGAGTGACACAAACTTTAAACGAGTTATATATATATATATATATATATATATATATATATATATATATATTACGAGAAGGAAATTATAATATGAACTTGGCAATTTCCATGTGAAAATGAACAATGTTGTAAGTAATTGATATAGTCAATGCATGTCAAGGTACAAAATTTTGGGGTTTTTCAAACTTTATGTATATGTATCAGTTTGACATTGTACTAAAACATACGTGGGAAATGATTAATCAATGCATATGGTATATTTTATGTAAGGGTTATTGCATACCATTTGGTTTGTATGGTTACTAGTTAAGATCCATTAGGCTTGGCATATTCACAACTGATCTATTAAAACTTTGATAATTGTAAAAGATAATTTTTGAGACTAAATCTATGAAAACAATCTTGATACAAAATCTAAAGTTTTTACTAAAACATGCAAAACAAAATACAAATTGTTGATTACACGGGAGATGAATCCTATGAAACATAGAAGGATTATGAAAAACTTAGAACTCTAAAGAAAAAGATTGAAACAATTACTAGAAGCAAGTTCTCTCATTAGTTGATAATCGATACCCTTTCTTTTCCATATTTTCCTTTTATTTGATTATGCTCAATTGTTTCTTGTTTGGAGTAATGATTTCCAAACATAAAAGTGAGTGGGAGAGTGTAACTCTATTATTTTGGAAAACTATTATGTTTTCCTTCTTTGACATCGAAAATAGTTGAGATATGTCTTATTAGTCATGCATTCTTCTTTTTCCTTTACTGAGGCCATGATGTTGATGTGGATGCGACTTGGGGTACTTGCACTTTTGGTGGGTCCTTGCTCCCAAGTTTTGAAACTTGTTATCATTCATGCCCTCAATACTATAAAACCATCCATTAGGTGTCCATGAAGGGGGAAATCCTAGTTCAAATGTTGTTGAAAAGTGATTTCTAAATTCTTAGGCAAATTGTTTAACTGCATTGCATTTACTTTGAGCTACCATAATCTTGCATTGTTTAGATTGTGTTGGACTTGTTAATGTAATAACTAAAGTTCTATCATAAACACCCAAAATTTCCAATTTACCTTGAGTTCTACCATTCAAGAAATTAATACTTCATCTGTTATTTGAGGCTTGTATGCTAAGCGATCCCAATCTTTAGCAAACTCAATTTGTAACCCTCGCTCTTGTTGTATCTTAAAATGTTGCTTCCATTTTTTTTTTTAAATTACTCTAATGTTTGACATTTAACTTCTATTTCAATTATCTTATTGCAATCTCTAATCTTTAAAATTATTGAATGCAAAATAGATTTTGATATTTTATCTTCTACAAAATGCACTTTGTTAAAGCATGCATATTTAAACTAGCTCCAAATCTTCATCACATTGAAAATAATTGCAATTCACATTCATTGTGTTTTTTAAGCTTATCTAAACATGATTCTTATTATCTACCATGGTTTTTCTTTACGCACTTACTATTTACTTGATATTACACAAACTTTATAACAAACACTATGGTTTATTTAAAGTTGTACTTATAGCTTTTTTTATTCATATATACTAAGATTTAGTATCAAAATGCATGGAAAAATGAGATTTTTCATTACTATATATTATGTATATGATATTTATATTAATATATATATATAATAATAATAATTTATATATATATATATATATATATATATATATATATATATATAAAATACATGTATATATTAAAATATATAATACGTATCAGGGTTTTTCTAAATGGAGAAAACTTATCTTTATCAAATATAATATGGTTTTATACTTCTATTTTATGTTTCTTTTACATTTATCATCGTAGTTTGATAAAAACTCTTAATTTTTGGAAACCCGAGAAACCCTAACCCATTATTGTTATTTGAAATAATTTCTTGTTTGAAATTTTTGATTTAATTTTTTATTACATTATATTCAATATTGAACAAATCGAAGATAATTAGTTTAGCGTGAAATCCTCATCATGAAGTATTTGGAAGAATCTTCTTTTCTTTGAGCATATTAACCTTGTATGTGGTTGATTAGTCAAAAGGTGATAAAATAAGTAATGTAAATGGGATGATTCAAGTGGGTTAAAATTAGAAAGAAACAAAGCACTCCAAAGAAAATCCTTTGGCTTTCACTTATAGTATAAAGAGATTTGTTGGGAAATAATTGTGCTTATACTTTGAATAATCGGTAGATTCTAACCTTTTAAACTAAAGTTTGAAAGTTCATTCTATTATACTTATGCATATTTGATGAAACTTATGTTATAAATAGTTATATATATATGAATAAATTTATTTTTAAAAACATTCACAATAGTATTTAATAGGTTTGTCTTATGTTATATTGTAGGTTATTGACATGAGACAAAGGAAATTCCCAAATTGAATGTCATGGATGGACAAAAATTCAAGCTAGTTCTTCAAAGCTCATTGCTTGTAATATTTTATCACTTGTTTGTAGACATCAAAACTCTTCATGTCCTTAAGGACATCATTAAAAAAGGTGCATGTTCAAAGTGGAATGTTCATTGGCATCATGATATATGCCACATTCAACAAAAGAGTTTAAATGAGGATGATCACACGTGGTTTGAGCCTAGTGGTGGATTAATGAGTTGAATTCAAAGTCATTTGTTTAATTGATAGAAAATGTTCATAAAAATGAAATAATGACAAGTGACATTTTCAAGGAGTTAAGAATTGATTTTAAAAGTTTGTGAGAAGAGTAGGAAAATGTATTTATGGGAAGGCTATAAATTAATATTTGATAAAGTTTCAAGAAGCCTTGAGGTTAATTCATAATGGTCATTTATAAACTTAAAAACTTATTCCCCTTTGTGATATGATTTTAAAATAAACATGAGTCTTTATCAACTACCTTTTCCATATTATTGCCAATTGGAAAGTAGTTACACAAAGGAGGTTGAATGTTATCATTCAAGAGAGGATAAAAGGAAGCATTCAAGAGGACGAAGAGAGGGGCCTCCCGGGGAAGGAACAAAATGAGTCATTTTGTTCTGTCCAAAAGTCTATAAATACCATGAAAAATCTATAATGAATTTCTGCATAGTTTATATATGAAGAGAGGATTCATCCCTCTATTCTCTTAAGTTTGTAACTTTCTTATGTTTATGTAAATCCTTTTTTTTAGTTGTCTAAAATACTTTCAAGGATATGATTAGGAAGTGATGATTTGATGGATATTTGACATGTTAATTTTTCTTATCCATTTTTCTTTCTAATCTTCATTAAGGTTTTGATTATCTCTGTTTATTTCATGAATGATATTAATTATCTCATGAAGCTGCATTTATCTTTACTTTAGTGAGCATAACTAAGTGGACAAGTGGACAAGTGGTTAGAAGTGGGTTAACCCTAAAATAAGGAAAGTGGGTTAAGATGGCTAAAAGGTAACCCCTTGAGGAAACTACATGAAAGTATACATAAGAGGCAATGATCTCTCATTTTAATAACACTTGAGCATATTGAATATCTACAAGTGACTAAGGTAACCGAATGATATCTAAGCCAAATTTCAGAGGGAAGGTGAATTAAAGAAGGCTGAAATTCAAGGGAGGATAAATTCTTTTGATGATGCTTTCTAAGGTATGTTATTTACAGGTCATCTCACCATTTTCACAATAAATTTTTTTCTAGAATGATTCAGACTGCGAAATCAGGAGGCCATTGAGGAAACATATCCAGGTAGATGTGATAAAAATTTCATCTTGTGGGTCGTTGCATTTTTGGAGTTACACTCCGTGGAAAATAGGGTTTGTGGCTAGTTCTAAAACTAGTCTAAAACATGTGTTTTGAGTAAAAACGTCATAACTTATTCATAGCAGATCCAAATTTAGTAAGACCA
>ML811180.1:294770-305452 GCA_009831015.1 Picea engelmannii | reverse complement strand
ACTGTCTCCAAAAGAGTGATTTTAAGAAACTGACAAGTGTAACTTTCTTCATGAAAATGATCTTAAAGAAGAGCTAGATCTTCTATCACCATGTCATTATCATGTCATCATCTTGATAACCAAAAACGAGGATAACACCCTTGTACAAATCATAGAGGAAAATGAGCCAGAGAAGACATCTTCCCCAACACCCGACGCTCAAGTTCGGGGCCTTCCACATAATGAACAAGAGGCCGAGAATGTCTTAAACACTCATCAACCCGATGCACCGGAGACCCGAGTAGATATTCCGAAGGATGAGCCAAGTTTGGACGAACAAAAGGAAGAAGCTCCACGGCAAGAAATCGACATCTCAACGATCGATTATCAAGTAAGTACCGAACACACCCCCAACACCTCAATTTTAATCAGTACTCAACTTCTCTATGGGCGACAAACATAATCCAGACCCTCGGAACACATGGAGGAAGTCCAATAACCCAGTCTTGAACAAATATACACCATCAAGAGCGTGGGAAATATGCTCACTTGGGGAGATAAGCAAATTCCCGAAGCCGTGGATGAAGTCACTGACATACATGCCATCGCTTATGATCGAAAAAGGAAATCTATTGTGCAGAGAACCACGAAAAAGAGGAGGATCACTCTATATCCTTCCATCCTCATCACCACAAAGGAAAATTTGATCAACATAGAGCATGCCAAGACATCCAAACTTATCGGTGCAGGGATGGCAATCACATATGCCACCCTGAACAAAGAAAAAAGGGATGAAGAGGAGATGGTTGCTGCTTTGAAAGAATTGGAACATTTGTGCCACTTGGAAAAATATTACTAGGACACCTCACAGGCCGCGGTGTTCCTAAGGAGCGAATTCAAGGAGGCCTATAGCAAATTCACAGATGAGCGGCACGTATTTACTGCAAGGATAGTCGAGCTTCAAGAAGACACCCTCATGGCATTGGCGGTGTGCAAGGATATGGAGATGTGGTATGAGAAAGCACACCAAGCCGTGCAAAGGATTGACTATATCAGCGTGGTGCAACAAGGTCGAGACGCCAAAGAACACAACATCCGGGTGCTAAACGAAAGCAACATTGACTGCATAAGGAAATTGACCGAATATTAGGTAAAAATGGCTCAGGAACCTCATTGGGAAATTCAAGAGAAATGGACCGAGTGCGAGAAAAGCTGGACCAAGATCAACTGGGCAATGAGAGACATCGACCTCCCCGAATTTGGAACACTCGATGACTTTGTTGACTTGCGCGACATAGTCAAATTGCATGCCGAACAAGACTCATCATGGGCTGAGGAAATAACAAAGGTGGTCAACATGGTGCTAGGGCAGGTGCAACAATTCATGGAGCACCCGATCAAAGCTCGAGCCATGTTGCAGGAGTTAAGTGCCAGAATACTCAAGTATCGGGCACATGCAATAGAGATACGAGAGATTCTTTCGACCCCAATGGAACAACATAGATTCCTGTATGCTAACACATGCAAGGATCTCTTCATCAAATGGTCAGAGTACGAGAAGAGTCATCCAATCAAGTGAGATCATTTGATGACTCTTTGAAGATTGATAGAAGAAAGCTCCATATGGCAATTTTTTCTTTTACTTAGCTACACTTTAATAGTTATTTTTAGTTAATAATATGTTATAAGTAGGAGATTTGACCTGTTAGCAAAGGGTCGATGGTTGTTGCAAAGACCCTCATTTTTGGATTTTGTAAAGAACTATTTCAGAGCTGCCTTAATTGAGAAGTCTTTTCTAGGACCAAAGACAAGTTTGTGTTTTCATCAAACGTGTGTATGATTGGATGTGGAGACGAATTATTTCTGATTTCATCTCATGAATGGATGTTGTAACGAGTAAGAGCTTCTAAATTTGTTGATAAGTTATCTGATTCAATGTTTTACAGTTCTTGTCTTTTATGATGAAAATAAAATCGTTGTGTTATTATGTGATCGATGATTAGAGTTAATAGAATTATTTTTCTTTCCATCGTTTATTGCATATGTGTTTTCTTCTGATAATCACACCTCAATCAATAATTGGAACACCAACAAGTTAATGAATTATTACTAGGCTTGTGGTGGAGACTTGTTCTCTGCATGATAGAGTGAAAGGGTTATCCCAAGCTCAACCTTCTCTAGTAGCTAAGCTTTTCCCATTTTGTTACCCAGTTGGTTTATACCGGATTTTATCTTGTATTAGTCCCACCTATAAGAGAAAATACAAAAAGAGAACGTCTGAACTGAAGGAGAAGCCTTCACAAGAAAAAGTAAATCCCATCGATTATTTGGTCGGATCACAAGATCTGGAGAACCATTCCACTATTAAACACTGCAGAGTCTAATTGGGCCTCCGTGGCGGGTTTGGTTCCTGCTGTCGAGTTAAAGAGATTTAGGACCCCTCAACATAATTGGTGCTAGAAGGAGGGCCTAGAGAATGAATGTCTGACAATATTTTTGACACAATATTTCATATAGCCTGTAGATTCAAAATAGCCCACATGCATGACTAGTCATTCACAAGACATCCCACACACACTGAGTACTCCTAAAACGAGTAACTCACCCCAACACAAGGAAGGACATATGTTCCCTAATATACCCTATACTCTTCCTCACGAGGAATTAAACCAATTCAAAAGAATCACAAGAGCTTACGCCCGATAGATCGATGCACTGCCCTTAGCTCCGTTAATTCCTCGAAGAAAACAAATAAGCAGACCAGTGGTCGAATCCCCAGACCTGGTTTTCGTGCACACAGTAGAAGACCTAATAGATTTTCCCCTCACTGAAATCTAACATCCTCTTAATCTAATCCCCGAAACACCGACCAACAACTACTCCGAACCCGACGACTTTTCTGAAGAGGAAGGGTTTAACTCAGAATGATTCGAAGACATGGAAGATAACAATGACCATGATGAAGAAAGGGGAAACCCACCTCATAATAATCAACCTTGGTTGGCCAGGGATGCTTTGTCCATCACTGGACAAGTACACAACCTTCCCCGACATCCAGAAAAGATACTCCCTAAATTTAACCCCGAAACCTCGGGATTTCCTGAAGAGCATATCAAAAAATTCATACTAGCTATCAGGCTGATGAATGTCCAACATGAAGACTTGGTTTGTAGGCTTTTCGCCTACACTCTCTAGAATTCAGACTCCACGTGGTATTTTAACTTACCTTTAGGATCCATAACAAGCTGGACGAAGTTTCAAAAGGATTTTCTAGACAAATTTGCAGAAGAAACCACTACAGGAGCTTTGATGGCCAAGTTGTTCACCACCACCATGAGTTCAAAGGAAAGGGTTAAAGATTTTAATCAAATATTTACTACTATCTTAAACAAATTCTATCCCGAAGCTAAACCTACTTAGGAGTTGCAAATCGAAGTATACGCTAATGCTCTCCCAACTTCTATTTCCATGTTTGTGAAAATGGATACCAAACCAACCTTAGCTGAGAATTTTGAAGAAGCCAAAACTATAAAGTTCCAAATGAAGGGATGAAAAGAAGGCCAGGTCTCTTTAGTTAAGAAAGAAGTTCAATCTCCCCCCAGGAGAGGACTACTGCTGACTAGACCCCCAAGGAAACAAACAAAACAAGGTCCCAAAAAGGGGAGTGGGGACATGGAGGACCTATAAAGCATGGTCAAGAAGTTGTCAAACTAAATCATAGATATGAAGAGAAGCGCAGGGGAGGGAAACTAAGGCTAGAGGCCCTATAAGCCTTTCTTTAAAAGGAACCTGCCTTTCAAAACCATCGAACCTCCCCCGACCAACTTAAACATCGATATGGGAAATGTGGCATCCAACTTTTTCTGTACCTATCATCAGGAGAATCACTCTGAAAGAGACTGCCCTCAATGGGTGCATGCCATGAATTTGATGACCAACCGGTTTCTAGATGAAGTCTCCCTAACCGAACAATCAAGTGACTCAACTATTAATATTGTCGATCAGGAAGAAGTTGATCCATTGGAAGAAACAACCATGTTAAGATGGGACCTTGACCTACCTATGCCTTCTGATGACCTGTTTGAAGTTCAAGAACCACCCACAAAAGTTTTGGTTGTGAAAACGCGAAGTAGGGGTCAACCTGTCTCAAATGAACTTTACTACGACCCAAACTTCGGGGGAAAACCAGCTCCCGATCACCCGAAAGCACCTTTTTTTCCCCGAAGAAACCCTATAAACATCCATACACGAGAAAATCACCCAAGCTAGACTACAACATAGTAGAAGACTTGAAAAATTTAAAGGCAAACATATCGGTCATGGACATGTGTAGAATCCCTCAGCAAAAGGACTTTCTGTTACAAGCATTAAGGTCAGTAGAAAACCCTATGACAATCACTGCCCAAAGAGGAAATTTAACTCCCATAGACCTAAGAAATAAACCAACTGTGAACGCTTGCTTTGAAGATACGAATGGAAATTTTTTTGTCCCACCGTTTCTTTTGACGTTTGAAGTCTTCAACATAAACCTCCATAATTGTTTGGTTGACTTAGGAGCATCCTCTAATGTTATGCCATTTTCTATTTGCAAAAAATTAAACCCAGTCCCTCTCAAGAGCAATAAACATGTTACACAACTAGACAAAACCCAGGTGAAGGTTATGAGAGAGCTCAAAGATGTGATGATCAGAATAGCGACACACCCTAAATTTGTGCAAGTAATTGACATCATCGTAGTAGACATCCCATAAGCTTATGGGTTGTTATTAAGTCGAGAGTGGTCTGAGAGGTTAAACGAATACTTTAGAACAGACTGGGCTCACCTTTGGCTACCATTAAAGGGGCACACAAACATGATCAGGATCGATAGGGAAAGATATCTAAAACATACCGTCACCGACTTAGAAACCCTCAATGAACCCTCTTCGACAGATATCCCCGTGCTAGGAAATTATTCCTATGACTCCGATTTCGGGAATTTCTCCCTCCTCTCATCTGATATCCCTCTTACTCAAAACTCCAAAATGATTTTTCAAGAGGAATTCTCGACGACAGCAGAAGAAACCCTCTTCTTTCAAGAACCTGTGTTAGAAATCACAGAACAAACAAGAGGAGAGGAGGAAAGTGACAAGAAAGAGGAAGTTGATAGGAAAACCCCACAAGTTTGGAACTTATACTTCGATGACTCTAAATCGCAAGAAGGGTCAGGGGCAGGGTGCATCCTACTTGATCCAAAAGGTAAACGACATTTTTTGTCCTGTAGACTAGAGTTTGAGTGCACCAACAATATCGCCGAGTATGAAGCTCTAGTATAGGGGCTAAAGAAAGCCACAGATTTAAACGTCAAAGAATTGAAGGTTTTTGGAGATTCTGAAATCATCGTCAGACAAGTAAGGAATACTAAACATTGCAACTCTCCACACCTGAATAATTACCAACAGGAAGTGCACAGGATAATAAAACATTTTGAAGCCTTCAACATTACAATGATCCCCAGAACAAAGAACATTCTTGCCGATTCTATGGCCACCGTTGCCTCAAGGTTATCACCTCTAGAAGATTATGAAGCCTCCCGGTTCACTGTGGAACTACTCTACAAACCGTAGGTGCCTAACAATATTTCGAATTGGAAGGTCTTTGAAGGAGATGAACAAATTATAAACTTTTTGACCAATCAGAATAATTTTAAAGAATTGGCTATTGACGATGAAGTATTCCAGGAACAATCAAAAGAAACGGATCCGCAGACAAATCAACCGACTGATAAACCAAGGTCTCACACGATACCCAAGGGAATAGCCAATTTAGAAAACCTTTTTGACCTAAGGGAACGATTTAAAGGGTGAAAGAACGCAAAGAGAGGTAGTTCCTGTCCCATGCATGAAACTATAAATCTCGGGACCTCGGAAAACCCCAAAAACATAAATCTTGGCAAGACAATATCGAAAGAGGAAAGGAAGGCCTATCTCAAAATTTTCATACAATATCAAGATGTCTTTGCATGGTCCTACCAAGATCTGAAAACTTATGATACTCGTATCATTCAACACACCATCCCTTTAAAACCTGAAGTAAAACTCTTCCAACATAAACTCTGGAAGTATCACCCATCCCTGGAGCCTCTTATCTGTCAGGAGTTAAAGAAACTATTAGATGCCAAAATTTTCTTTTAAGTTAGACACTCCGCTTGGGTAGCAAATCCTTTTCCAGTAAGGAAAAAATCTGGGGAGATCCGCCTGTGCATAGATTTCAGAAATCTCAACAGAGCTTCAGAGAAGGAAAACTATCGAGTCCCACCAATGGAGAAACTCTTGCAAACCGTGTCTGGCTCTGATATTTTCTCCCTATTAGACGGTTTCTTAGGTTACAACCATGTTCTAGTTTCAGAAGAAGACTGCTTTAAAACTACCTTTCAAACCAAGTGGGGAAACTTCTCTTATAAACGTATGCCCTTTGGGTTAATCAATGGAGGGGAAACCTTCTAGAGGGCCATGGACGTAGCATTTCGGGGACTAATAAACAAATGTGTGGTAGTCTACTTGGATGACGTAACTATGTATTCAAAGAATAGAGAATATCACATCCAACACTTATCCCAAATCTTCGAAAGGTGTAGGAAATATGGTATATCCTTAAACCCTAAGAAAACTATTTTCGGTGTCGAGGAAGGTAGGCTATTAGGCCACATTATATCTCAAGAAAGAATTCACATATACCAAGAAAGTATTAAGGCTATAGCTTGTTATCACTCTGTAATTTTCCCAAGGCTGTGGAGGCAGTCACAGAGGCAACATAAAAAACACTTCGAGTTTTGGATCTATCCCTCCAAGACTCAGAGAGGGATCTGTCTATTTGATATAGATTTGTTTGAAATAGGATATTAGGCTAGTTATGTAGAACATAGGTTTGTTTATGCATTTTGAATTGGTTTGGTTGAGACATAATAAAGGACCACTGGGCAGAATGGAGCCAGGTCATGAAATTCAATGGTTTATAGTTTAACATAGGCTGACAACCTCCCTCAAACACTAAGGCAAAATAAGAACCTTGTTCAGCAGGTATAAAGTGATGTAAAGGTAGTCTGAAAAAGAAAAGAGTTTCACTGTAATAAGGGGCATCTGAAAAAGGATGAATCTCTTATGGCAGCTTTAGAAGAAAGAAAACAAGAGGCAGGCTATCAAACCAGGCATCTGACCAAGGATGAATCCTGGAAGGAAAACCATAGACACATAAGAATTTTCAACTACATAAGAGGCACTTGACATGGGTGAATCTCTACATGCAACTGTAGAAGAATCAACATACAAATATGATGGCTGAAACAAAGCATCTAGCTATGGATGGATTTTGCAACAGGACATCAAAATTACATGACGAGCATTATTCTATGATGAAAGGAGCACCAAAGGATGGATTCCAATCATACTACTCTTAGAAATAAGATATAAGATACAAATAAACAAAGAAGAGACATTACTGAGCAGAAGCACCATGATGAATCTCAAGTCATAAGTAGGCTTGCTGTGTTAAATTAACAAAGAAATGAACATGGTGTTTCTTACATCTACTGGGGTTTCCCCACACCCAAAATTTACAGGGCCCAGGGAGATTCTTTCACACAGATCGAACCTCTATTATTTCAAAACATGAAGTATTTATACCCATTATTACAATGATCATGTCATCAAATGACTACGATTTCATTCAATCAAATCTAAACTAACAATATTGTACTACATAAAAATTGGGATTTCGCCAGCACTACACATATTTCTTTAACTATGTGTCAATTATTAGTCATTGGTAACATATATTTGATGGCCTTTGATGATTATGTGGCCACCCTTGAGTGGAAATCATATCTTTATATCAGGAGATGGTAGGATTTCGTGGAGATCCAGTCGACTTTTCCCTTCGCCAGATGTCATCCTGTGGAAAAATTTGCCTCCTCAAATTCTGAAAAAAGGGGTCCTCATGAGTCTTCGATTATCCCAATCTGAGAGGTTTGTGAAAAAACCGGAGGAGGTTTTTGTAGATCAACTAGTTCTGAACACAAACCTCCTTCAGTTTTTCTAAATTCGTTTCCAGTTCTCCGAAACATCTCTCGAAAAATTGGGACTGTAACAGGAAAAATCAGAATTCTCGCAAAATAGGGCTCGAAGATGGCTTTGATTCTCCCTGATCATGGCACTTGTGCAAAAAATGGGAGAGATTTGTTGTTCATCCCGTTCTGAACAAAAAACTCTTTCGGTTTTTTAAATTTCATCTCCGTTTGCCCATAAACGCCTTTGGAAAAAGACTGGTCAAAAACGTTCCGAAAGTGGGTTTTTTGGGGAAAGGTGGTAATTTCGGACCCCCCCTAAGGTGGTAAGTTGTTTTAGGGGGGGGGGGTCCACTGGCTTGTGAAGCTGCCATGTGTCCAAGAGTGGTTTTAGGAAACAACTTCATTCCGGACCCCCCCTCTCGTTAAAATTCAGATGGCAAGGGGGGGGGGGGTCGGTAATTATTATTGGACGTTGATTTAATTTTATTTGGGGATGTGTGCGTGAAGTTACGGGTGGGCAAAAACTTAGGATAGTATTTTAGTTTCGTTTTTAAATATTTTTTATTTTGATTTTTGTTTTATTACATGTTTTAGTTTATTTTAATATTCATATTTTATATTTTGTTTATTTGTTATGTATTGTATTTTGTTTTTATTTATTAGTTTTATTACTTTGTTTTGTTTTAATTTATATATATTTAATTTATTGTTTGTTTATTATAATTTATTGTTTTAATTTGCTTTATTTCTAATTTGTTTATTATATGTTTTATAATTTGTTTTTATTTTTTATTAATGTTAACATTTTAATTCTAATAAACTAACTTAATTACTAATTTAATTAATTAACAGTTGAATAATTACTAACAAGCTAACTCAATTATTAATTAATTAATAATTAATTTATTATTAACGAGTCTAATCTAACTATTATCTTAATGTTTTTATCTTGAGTTTGTTTATTCATGGAGGGATAGGATTGGCGAAGGGGTGAAGGAATGGAGGTTGAGGGTCTGAAAAGTGCAGCGGTGGATGAAGGATGGAGCAAGGTGATGGAGGATCGGGCGAAAATGATGGAGGGGGAAAAATGAAACAACCGAGAGACTAGCAAGCCAGGAACTTCATCACGAGGGTGATGCCAAATAGAAATTGAAGAATCAAGTTACCTATAATTATAGGACCCCAACATAGGCTCCACCCGGGGATGGCAGCTCTTTCGGGAGGTGTCAAGAACCACTGAAATTTGAACATGCAGACCAATGCTTTATTCATTGGGCCATGGAGTCACTACAACTACAATCTTGGAACTGGCTTCAGATTTGACTGAACGTTGAACTAGATATCATCAACTGCAAATTCTGCTGGAAACCATACAAAACTGAAAAAGATGCTTGAATGACAAAGCTTATTCAAAACTGCTACCTACCCTACACTTTTAATAATTTTGTTGTTTTAAATGATACAATAATGCCAGTTCAGCCAGTCAAGTAGTTGTTCTAATAACTCTGCTCTTTTAATGTTTTCAAACAATATCAGAAATAGAACTTTTACGGGCAACACAAACTGATCTCTAGTCTGATCTTTACAACACAAAGCCCTGGGTCTATGGACAATTCCAGAGACTTTGGGAATCAATGGGTATTTTGAAAAGAAAAACTCCTCCATATAGACAGCTACAGGATCGTGATTGATCTAAAAATGAAGAAGACTTGAAAAACTTGAAAACTTATTGCAAGTGAATGATATGTGTTTAAAGCAAAAGGATCAGTTTGCAACACATAAATTAAAGGATTACTTATGTAAATTACACATAGACAGCAACATAAACATTGAACATAAACACATAAGCACAACAATTGATAAAGGAGTTCACCCCTCTTATGGGCTACATCTCCTGGTCCAGCTTCCAATGGATCATTATTATTAATTGCTCAAAAAGTTCTCAAAAACATGTCTTACAATGCTCAAACTAACAAACCGACTGCTCCAATGGCTTCCCAACGTCCAAAAACCCCTGTTTGGGCTCTTTCGGCACCTCAATCGGTCGAAAAATGAAGAAGTTAGGCCTCCTGGAAGTCTCCCTCTTCAAGCTTGCTGTCTCTAGTTCTACAATTCGCACCCTCCTTGAATGAACCTGGCTCACACACATTTTAAAGCGTATAAACCCGGCACCGAGCGCAACCGCACTAACGGTGCAAACCGTAGGATGGTTAAGGGCGCGCCAGCCCCTAACCGCCTCGGCACCTGGGCATATGAGAGCATATGACCTCGTGCTTGTCAAAAGGTGGTTAACCGTTACATAACCGTTGTGTGAATCCCGCGCTCCTTTCCACCGAGCCAATGGTCATGTGGCGCATACAAAATCCACGGGCTACGTTTTCATTCCCGCGCATACACATTGGTATATGTGGATATATGGTATGTAATATAAATTGCCGAGGGCTTTGGTTTTGTACTAGTATATGGTCACATATATGATCCACGCGACTGCGGGTCGGGGCTAAGCCCCGACCCGCCCCCCCCGCCATTCAATACATAATGTAAATTTAAATAATTTTAAATACACTTACATATCAAGAAACAAGTAATGGCGTAATGGTCGGGCGGATGTTTGTAAAGGTTTGTGCGGTGGGAGGTCCGGGGGTCGAACCCCACGGCC
>ML811180.1:272342-289763 GCA_009831015.1 Picea engelmannii | reverse complement strand
TGCTCAAAAAGTGCTCAAAAACATGTCTTACAATGCTCAAACTGACAAACCAACTGCTCCAATGGCTTCCCAGCGTCCCAAAACCCCTGTCTGGGCTCTTTCGGCACCTCAATCGGTCGAAAAATGAAGAAGTTAGGCCTCCTAGAAGTCTCCCTCTTCAAGCTTGTTGTCTCTAGTTCTACAATTCGCACCCTCCTTGAATGAACCTGGCTCACACGCATTTTAAAGTGTATAAACCCGGCACCGGGTGCAACCGCGCCAACGGTGCAAACCGTAGTACGGTTAAGGGCGCGCCAGCCCCTAACCGCCTCGGCACCTGGGCGTATGAGAGCATATGACCTCGCGCTTGTCAAAAGGTGGTTAACCGTTACATAACTGTTGTGTGAATCCCGCGCTCCTTTCCACCGAGCCAATGGTCATGTGGCACATACAAAATCCACGGGCTACATTTTCATTCCCGCGCATACACATTGGTATATGTGGATATATGGTATGTAATATAAATTTCCGCGGACTTTGGTTTCGTACTAGTATATGGTCACATATATGATCCATGCGACCGCGGGTCGGGGCTAAGCCCCGACCCGTCCCCCCTACCATTCAATACATAATGTAAATTTAAATAATTTTAAATACACTTACATATCAAGAAACAAGTAATGGCGTAATGGTCGGGCGTATGTTTGTAAAGGTTTGTGCGGTGGGAGGTCTGGGGGTTGAACCCCACGGCCTCCAATATATTTTACATAAAACCAATAGCCAAATAATGAGTGACACGTGGCGCCTCCAGATTGGGCCACGTGTCCTCATACCATTTGCCAGCTACAGGACACGTGTCACTCCTGGATTCATCAACAGTCAACCCATCAACAACTGCCACGTCATCATCCTACGGTCTGTACGGCCCTACCACGTCAGACCGTACAGACTGTACAGACTGTACGGACATGTACAGTCAGCATCAATTTTTTTGCCTGTTTGGCTTGGTGAACAGATCGCGATATCTTCTCCATACAACGTCCATTTGACAAAGTAAATATACCGCCGGAATCAGGAAGATGAGACGGACGCAATGACATTGTTTTCGTCGCATTCCGAGCACTTTGAAAATTGAGCAAAATTTGATCCCCTGATCAGTGATAAACCTGATGTATCTTCTGAGGTTCAAATTCAACCAATTCAACCTCTTAATTTGGTACTATATTTATGCTGTCTAGATCCTCAAAAAATTCCTGATATGGCTGCAAATGTTCTGGTGGGTTCTGAAATGATACTTTTGCTGAACACACCCCTGTAGCTGACTGTCTGATCATATCCATATCATAAAAAATTTTGAAATCATTGGGGGTAAATGAAAACTGACCTTGAAAACACACATTATCCAGAATATCAACTATAGGGTCATAAAATGCTTTAGATGATGGTGGCACTGACTCTACTGGTACTTCATGGCTTACACTGTGACTTTCAACTAGAATCTGACCAAGATTCCCTCTCAAAATTTGAAATGAATTAAAGCACAGAGGCAGTGAATCAAGATGGATCAACTCATCACCTGTTTTGGGCTTCATGATTTCATCTGAGGTTTGACCTTCAAAAAGGCTCAAGGGCTACACCTCTGGATAAAATTCTGTATCTCCCCCGTTTTCCTTAACTGATGCATTAGAACAATCCTCTTCCTTTCTATGTGCAATCTGCTTGTAATGTTTTCTCAGGAGCGAGGCAAAACATAAGGGCAGGCAGTTTGCATTTTCTTGCAAATTTTCTGCACTTTCCTCCAAAAATTGAAATGAATTATAATCTAATGGTACATAGTTACATTCCATTGTTTCGAATTCTGCTTCAGTATCTGAATTTTCCCCTGAACTTTGAAAATCAAAGAAACTTGGAGATTGTAATCCTAGATCTGAAATAGCCTCTTTCTCAACACTAACATCCTTCACTATCTCATCAGAAGATTTGCCTTCTTTGATATTTAAAACTTGTTCAGAAATTTCCTTCAAAAATTTAAAAGAAGAGAAGCATAAGGGTAAAGTCTGTCCACTTACACTGAGATTTTATGCACTTTGGTCATTGCTGTCATAATTTCCATGTACAGATTGATTTTCCTAATGGGATTGTAAAATATCTTCTTCCTCCCAATCATATGTGGCTGATTTCTTTGAAAAATCCAATGTGGTATAATCATCATTGTACCAATCAAGCTTGGGTGAATCATTCATGGATGAAATGCCATTAGACATGCATATCATATTAGGAGAAGCCTCCTCTATCTTCTGATTTTGAACTTCATCTTCGACTGTATTTTGAATTGAATACATGAAATAATCGTTGGGTGGATCAAAATGCTGAGGCTGGGATTCAAGGTGTTTAGGGACATTGATGTTTTCCCTTTCTGGCATTAATGGGACATCAGGTCCTTGAACAACAATTTCCCCTCTATTACTAATTTTCTGCATCATCTCTTCTACAGTGTTGACCATGACGTCTAGCTTCACTTCTAAAGGTGTGACCTGCTTCTTTTTAGTTCTGTCCTTTTCCTCTGCTCTTAGCTTGGACCTTTTGTGCAACAAATTAGCTTCTACGTCAACTGCAATCTTTTACATTTCTTCAAGGGTTGCAGTGTTCCATTCTCTTAATTGGAATGTCATTTCTGGATCAAAGGCATCTGGGTAATGCAATTGAGCTAAACCAGGAGGTGGCCTTACATCCACATGTATTGAATGATACATCTTATTGAACCTGGTTGAGAACTGTTGTACCATCTCTCCTAGCTTTCTTTTCAAGTGGTCATACTCTTCTAGGATGAGGAAAACATTTCCCATGATCACCCACCTATCTAAGAAAACTTGCATGAACTGATGAAAATTTCTGCTGCTTGCAGCGGGAAAGTTTTTAAACCAATTTTTGACTTTACCTTGCAAAGACAAGGCAAGCATCTTGATATAGACATCGTCATCTTCAACCTCATAAAGGTCAAGGAAATCTTCAAATCTCTGGATGTGTTTTTCAACAGTAATATAGGCATTCTCTGCATCAAACCTGGGCAGATTATTGGTGTAATTTGCAAGGAGGTCATGGAGGATAGGAGGAAAATCTAGGGGTTTGTATCTGTCTGGGATTTTGGCAGGTACAAGAGGTGAAGCAAGAGGCTTAGAACCATTCAAGGGTTTAGCTAGAGTAGGAGATAAAGAAGGAGGCTTATGTCTCACTGGGATTTCTACAGGTGCATCTGGGATATGCATAGGTGTATGAGTATGTACATGATCCACAATTTGGGACTTAGTCTCTTGAGGCTCATCAATTAATAGGTGGTCAATGCAATCTTCAGCAATGTACTTTTGATCAGGTTTAGAATAAGATAAGACATAATTACAAATAAAACCAAAGATGCCTTGAATGCAATTTGGGCTTGAGTACTAGATCTTTCTTGGCTGCTTGGTCATTCTTCAGGTTCTTCCTCCAGTGGAGTCTTTGATTCGACACTGTCTGGAGCTGATTTGGAGTCGCCAGGTGAATGATCTCAGCCTTCTTGTGTCTGGTCACTGCCCACCATCAGTGATCATCTCTAGAACTTTGAAGTGTACTATTGGGGAAAGTTCCCAAGTATGGTCGCCATTCTGTTAGCACTCTGTAATTTTCCCAAGGCTGTGGAGGCAGTCACAGAGGCAACATCAAAACCAATTCGAGTCTTGGATCTAGCCGTCCAAGACTCAGAGAGGGATCTCTCTATTTGATATTGATTTGTTTGAAATAGGATATTAGGCTAGTTATGCAGAACATAGGTTTGTTTATGAATTTTGAATTGGTTTGGTTGAAACATAATAAAGGACCATTGGGCAGAATGGAGTCAGGTCATGAAATTCAATGGTTTATAGTTTAACACAGGCTGAAAACCTCTCTTAAACACTAAGGAAAAATAGGAACCTTTTTCAACAGGTATAAAGTGATGTAAAGGTAGTCTGAAAAAGAAAAGAATTTCATTGTATTAAGGGGCATCTGACAAAGGATGAATCTCTTATGGCAGCTTTAGAAGAAAGAAAACAAGAGGCAGGCCACCAAACAGGGCATCTGACCAAGGATGAATCCTGGAAGGAAAACCATATACACATAAGAATTTTCAAATACATAAGAGGCAGCTGACATGGGTGAATCTCTACATGCAGCTTTAGAAGAATCAACATACAAATCTGATGGCTGAAACAGAGCATCTAGCTATGGATGGATTTTGCAACAGGGCATCAAAATTACATGACGAGCATTATTCTATGATGAAAGGAGCACCAAAGGATGAATTCCAATCATACTACTCTTAGAAATAAGTTGTAAGATACAAATAAACAAAGAAGAGACATTGTTGAGCAGAAGCGTCGTGATGAATCTCAAGTCATACATAGGCTTGCTGTGTTAAATTAACAAAGAAATGAACATGGTCTTTCTTACATTTGCTGGGGTTTCCCCACACCCAAAATTTACAGGGCCCAGGAAGCTTCTTTCACACAGATCGAACCTCTATTCTTTCAAAACATGAAGTATTTATGCCCATTATTACAATGATCGTGTCATCAAATGACTACGATTTCATTCAATCAAATCTAAACTAACAATATTGTACTGCAGAAAAATTGGGATTTCGCCAGCACTGCATGGATTTCTTTAACTGTGTGTCAATTATCAGTCATTGGTAACAAATCTTTGATGGCCTTTGATGATGATGTGGCCACCCCTAAGTGGAGATCAGATCTTTATATTAGGAGACGGTTGGATTTCGTGAAGATCCAGTCGACTTTTCCCTTCGCCAGATGTCATCCTGTGGAAAAATTTGCCTCCTCAAATTCTGAAAAAAGGGGTCCTCATGAGTCTTCGATTCTCCCAATATGAGAGGTCTGTGAAAAAATCAGGGGTGGTTTTTGTAGATCAATAGTTCTGAACACAAACCTCCTTCATTTTTTCTAAATTTGTTTCCAGTTCTTCGAAACATCTCCCGCAAAATCGGGACTGTAACAGGAAAAATCTGAATTTTGGCAAAATAGGGCTCAAAGATGGATTTGATTATCCCTTCTCACGACACCTGTGCAAAAACTGGGAGAGGTTTTTTTCTTCAGCCCGTTCTCAACAAAAACCTCTTTCGGTTTTTTAAAATTTATCTCCGTTTGCCCATAAACTCCTTCGGAAAAAGACTGGTCAAAAACGTTGCGAAAGCGGTTTTTTGGGGAAAGGTGGTAATTCCGGACCCCCCTGAGGTGGTAAGTGGTTTTAGGGGGGGGGGGTCTGATGGCTTGTGGAGCTTCCATGTGTCCAAGAGTGGTTTTAGGAAACAACTTCATTTCGGACCCCCCCTCTCGTTAAAATTCGGATGGCAAGGGGGGGTATTATTGGACGTTGATTTAATGTTATTTGGGGATGTGTGTGTGAAGTTAAGGGTGGGTAGAAACTTAGGATAGTATTTTAGTTTGGTTTTTTAATATTTTTTATTTTGATTTTTGTTTTATTACACGTTTTAGTTTATTTTAATATTCGTATTTTATATTTTGTTTATTTGTTATATATTGTATTTTGTTTTTATTTATTAGTTTTATTACTTTGTTTTGTTTTAATTTTTATATATTTAATTTATTGTTTGTTTATTATAATTTTTGTTTTAATTTGTTTTATTTCTAATTTGTTTTTATTTTTTATTAATGCTAACATTTTAATTCTAATAAACTAACTTAACTGCTAACTTAATTACTAACAAGCTAACTCAATTATTAATTAATTATTAACCGGTCTAATCTAACTATTAACCTAATGTTTTTATCTTAAGTTTGCTTATTCATGGAGGGATATGATTGGCGAAGGGGTGAAGGAATGAAGGGTGAGGGATTGAAAAGCGCAACGGTGGATGAGGGATGCAGCAGGGTGATGGAGGATCGGGCGAAAAGGATGGAGGGGGAAAAATGAAACAACCGAGAGACCAGCAAGCCAAGAACTTCATAATGAGGGTGATGCCAAATAGAAACTGAAGAATCAAGTTACCTATAATTATAGGACCCCAACATAGCTCAAATTCCATTACCTCACAACAAAAAGGCTATGCAATCATACTTTGGGAAAATTAATTTTGTGAGGAAATTCACCCCCGATTTCACTGAAACTATCAAACCCTTACAAAAAATGATTCGTAAAGATGCTAAATTTAGGTGGGATGATGAACGAAAGAGGGCTTTCAGCAATATTAATAATGCAATATCCCAGGCTCCAATGTTATGAAGTCCCAATTTCAGCAAATATTTCTTTCTCTATACTTTTTCCTCCAACCAATCACTACTTGCAGTATTGACTCAGAAGGATGATGACAACAACGAAGCCCTGATATCGTTCATGAGAACTAATCTCCAAGGGGCAAAACTAAATTACCCCGCTATAGAAAAGTAGGCTTATGCGGTATACAAGGCAGTGAAACACTTCAGATCTTACATCCTTAAAAATCATACCAAAGTCATAGTGCCTCACCCTGGAGTTCGATCCTTATTCACTCAACAGGAGATGGGGGTAAGAAGAGGAAACTGGATGGTAGTAGTCCAAGAATTTGATCTAAATACAAAACCTGCTAAACTAGTTAAGGGACAAGGGTTATGCAAACTGACAGCTGAAGCCCAGGACCAAGTAAATGACGACCTCAGATGGGAGAATGAATTGGCATTATGGTGTGGAGAAGCTTCATACGTCTCCTCAGGGGGAGAGTCTTGGTACAAGAAACTGACTTATCTCCTACATCATGGGACTTGCCCAGAAAACCTAAACCCTAGGGAAAGGAGAGCTCTTAGATTAAAATCCCCACAATATCGCCTCATAAATTTGGTACTCTTCCGTGTTAATTATGATGGGGTACTTTTAAGATGTCTCAAATGAGAAGATGCAGATAAAGTTCTGAAAGAACTCCATGATGGTCCTGTGAGTGGACATTTCGCAGGAAACACCATTGCTCATAAAATACTAAGAGCCGACTACTATTGGCCTACTCTATTAAGAGACGCTCACACATACGCTAGAAACTGTAAGACTTGTCAAATATGCGCGGGAAGGGAGAAGAGAGCATTTGTTCCACTCCAACCAGTGGTTGTTTCTAGGCCATTTGAGCAATGGGGTTTAGATATCATAGGAGAAATTACACCAAGTTCTTCAAAACAACATAAATACATACTGTTTGCCACAAATTATTTCATGAAATGGGCAGAAGCCATCCCTCTGATTCTTGTAAACGAAAAGGTGGTGATCCAATTCGTAGAACAACAACTGATCACAAGGTTTGGTGTACCTTTCGCCCTTGTTTTTGATAATGCAACTTACTTTTCTTCCACCTTATTAACAGAGTTTTCTCTAGACAAGGGAATCATAATCAGATACTCTGCAAGCTACTATCCACAAGGGAACGGTGTGGCATAATCAACTAATAAGAACCTAGTGAGAATATTGAAGAAAACAGTTGCAGACAACCAGACAAATTGGCATAATTCACTTCATAATGATTTATGGAGTGATAGAGTTACACCCAAGGAAAACATAGGGAATTCCCCATACTTTCTGGTATATAGACATGAAGCCATTCTTCCGAACGAGCTATATCTTCCATCTCTTCAACTTGCTCAAGATTCCAGTGGACAACTCTCATCAGTCATACAACAAAGAATTAATACCCTCCTCATGTTGGAAGAAGAACGAGAGAAAGAAAAATCAAAATTCATAACTCACCAACGGATAGTTAAAAGATGGTTTGATAAGCATAAGGCTAAAAATAAGAATTTTGAAGTAGGAGACTTAGTCCTAAAGTGGGACAGAGCAAATGAGCCTAAAGGAAAACATTCTAAGTTTCAGAATCTATAGCTCGGACCTTTCCAGGTGGTCGAGAAGATTGGGTTAAGCATGTATCGACTGCAAAATCTGACGAGGGAACCTAACACCCTCCCGGTGAATGGCCCAGCCCTAAAACAATATTTCCATTAAAAGAAAAAGAAAAAAAGAAGGATTTTCTGTGTTTATGTTTTCATGATGTTTATTTTAGATACGTTGATTGTGAAATGCATTTTTGTCTTATGTTTTTGCTATTTTTACTTTTGGGCTTTTGAAGATTGTGTTTAGCAAGACAATGGTTGACCTCAAATAATGTGATATGACGAACTCTGTTCCTAATGCATCACTCACATACAACACAAGAAACGATGGGAAACCTGTGTTTGTTTCGAGGGGTCCTCTATCTAACCTACGCAGATGAAAAACTTTGGAGAAATGCAGAAGTGTATGCCTGGTGCTCTGGTGAAACCTTAAGGGAAAGATGGTGAGATGGAAAGGACTACATGTACCTCAGAGACATAGCTAACAAGTTTCACCTTAACCATTTCATTTTGCAAAAAATAGATGACATCCTCTCCCACTCGATTAGGGCATTTTGCCGAAATAAAAATCAACTATATAAAATGAGCGCACAGTAGGAGAGGGAATGCAGATAACTCTATTGGGGCTATGGACGCTCGTTGACAACGGAGCAAGGTATATGACGTCAGGGTGACTCCGTCGGGGCAATGGACGCTCGCTGGCAGTGGAGAAACACCATAGAAAGTGAAGAAGGGTAACTAAAATCTTAGTGTGAGCGAATGCTTTACTAGACTCTTGTCAAAGGGGGCATGAGTTAGGGTTACAGGAAATGAAGGTTGAATAATGGTTGAAAATCCCACAGGCAGGCCTAGATGCATCAACCAGGGAAATTTCAAAAGCAAGTGTAAAAGAGGCTCTAATAAAAACCAATTAAGTTCTTAACCAGCTTTTGCATCAACCAAGCACGAGGAAGGAACAAAGATTCTGCTTTCACCCAGTAAGTCGCCATTTGTTGAGCACTCAACACACCCTAAAAAGCCTACGTCAATTTTTACTTTCTGGGTACCACTTGATCTTTGCACTGTCTGATTCAACTTCTTTTTGAGAAATGTTTGGCTTTGCTTATTATCTCAAATCTCATTAGCTTTTCAGGTCTATTTGTACTTATGAAATCCCATGACTTGAATAAGCCTTAACGCTTAAAGAAATAATAAAAAGGCCAAAACACTTCACCCGACGCACTCAGATTCGACATCGAAAGGTATTCAAAGAGGGAAAAGAGCCACTCGGGAAAAACTCAGTCACTGAGCACCGATCTCAATCGGCATCGAAAAAAGGAATTTTTTGTTTGCGCCAAAGTTTTTCTTAAGAATATCACTGATAGTTGATTCCTCTTCGGCATCGGTAAAAGACGAGGGGAATAGATGTTAATGAAGAAAGAAACGATATCACCGATAGCCTATACCTGACATGCTCATTAGAATCGGGGAAGACCTAAAAAGATCGCAACGAACATTTTGACCACGCCAAAGAGTTCCCCTGATCACCGATCCCCGATGCATTTAAGCATCATGACTTTTTCAAGGAAGTTGATCCGAAAAAAAACATGTGATAGGTTTATCCTCGATCGCCGACCTCGATACCTTTTCGACATCGGTGAGCTAAGGTATGTTTTAAAAATGAATAACTTAATGAAAGCCCCGACTCTGATTAGTACACAAGGATTAGGCCACCTATCTTCAACACCACGTGTTTGTGCAAGATCGGAGAACCGTACGGTCTAGTTTTTCCTCGAGTCATTTCTTTTGGTCCCCTAAGTCCAAGTCACACCTCCGAGTCATCTTTTCCATGACAACATTGTATTATGAGATTTATCGGCGTTAGAGATTTTGCGAGGGACATCAACGAAAATGTTCATAGCGCATCCCTGATCCCTGATCCACCCATTGAGAAAGCGACACAATGGGATGTTTTAACGTTGGATACGATTAGATTTTGAGAATTGAAGGGGCTAATTAATAGCAAACTCCGCATTAGTTGTTACCTCATGCGCCAATCAAAATGGTCGTTTAAAAATCACCGATAGACCACATCACCCTCGCGCCTCCACCATCAACCCACGGTGAATTTGAGTTGCAGAGATTCAATGAAAAATTTGTTTAAATGACACTCATCACCCGAATTGAATGGCTGATGCGACACGGTAAGTTCTCCACTGGTTTAAATTCTCTTGAGCCGTGGTAAGTGAAATCATTTTGCGCGCAAGGAAATTCAGAGCATCTGGAGAAACAAAATGAGCAATTCGAAAGTTGCAGATATCCCGAGAGTATTAAATAACCAGGTTTAGCAAGCTTACAGGTATGTATCAAAGTTTGTGGATTTTACATGTTTACACTTTATATATTTTTATCTGGTTTTGTTCTTTACACAGTCTCTGAAGTTTTATTTTTTATTACAGGAACAATGCCTCCAAGAAAGCTGACCACTAGACGATCGTCGAGGGTGCTGAAGATGAAAGAACCAGAGTTAGGTGAAGGCTCATCTCCAAGGGTCACAAGACAATTGGAATACATGCCAAGACCAGAGCCCATTATCAAAACATCAACGAAGAAGGATTTCATCCAACCTCTGGCCTTTGGAGATACAGAGGCAAGCATGGGGACCAAGGTGACACTCCCACATTGGGAAGAGCTCTTTAAAAATATCAGTCGGGAGGAATACTCGAAATATATACCACATAGTGACCCAAATGTGAGAGCGTTCGACGACGAGGTGTTCCCGAACATCCGATGTTCGTACCTGCATATGGTGGCAAGCAGAACCCCTGTTTTTCCCTATATAGAACTTTTGAAGTGGCTCATCGACCACATAGACACACATACATGTTTGATCAATGATGATAATGGTGGTTGTGTCAGAGTGTTCTTACTGGTCGAAGTCCAGAAGTATTACAAGATTAGAGACCCCGAGGAGTGAGCGAACACATATTTTGTCGTAAAATTCTACGAGCGCAATGACACTAGCCGGGTGATGGCTTCATGGTGGATGGAAGACAAGAAATACACCAACCGGAGCACCGACTGGTACCAGACGAACAACTTAAGGGAGCCATACATCTACTTGATGGCTCTCATTTTCCGATTATATGGAGAGAAGGACTGCTCTAGGTTTCCAAAGGCATGGATGTCCTTAGCTTACATAATGGGAATTTCAGAGAGCGACTTCAATTGGGGAGCCATCATTTCTAAGAAACTGAGCATCTGCATACAACAGGATCAAACGACGAAGTAAGGAGAGACACCAACCTTCTACATGGATTCATATTTACTTGATGTCATGTGCGCCATAAACATTTTCGCCAACATGAACCTGAGCTGGCATGTCGCAGAGCTCCCAGTCCACATATATTTCAACATCCTATGGGAGAATAGGTACAAGAAATCTTACTCCGTCATCTGCGATGAATTCATCGCACGTATTGATTTCATTCTTTTTAAGAAAGAATGCCTGAGACTATCGGTTGCGGCAAAATAGATGATATCAAAGGTAGGCCATTGGTACTTGGACGAGCACGACACCTACATCAGGGTGTTCGGGGCCACCGGAGCACCACTTCTCCTACCAGCGCATGTCCCTGACCGTCTCGTAGTGGGAGAGATATACTATAAAACCATCCTGCAAGGTTACAACACCACCTTGGTCAAGGACAAGAAGCGAACATTCATACCTTATAGATTCCATGTAGGTTTCTACATGGTGAAGGACACAGCTCAAGCCAAACAATAAGGGCTAAGCCAACTAGAGTTCATATTCTAGAGGGGGCGATTCCGCAAGCACGATCCAAAGGGTTTGGTTTTGAAACATGCTTTGCAAGTGTCATCCTGTTGGCCATATGCCCATGAAAAATTTGAAGACTGGGACGAGGTGGTGGCAAGGATGGCCGACCCCAAAATGACTAGGTTGAGAGCCATGATCCTGGATGAACATACGACAACCATAGAGAAATCGGCTCAAAAGGCCCTCAGAGCGAGAGAAGAAATGATAGCGACTGAAGCAACAAAGGTTCCCCTGGTAGCTTCGGTGCAGGAGAGAGGTTTCCCGATGAAGCAGGACATGCGGGAAAGGGGTTTTCTCATGATAGAACAAACACAACGAATAATTGATCAACTACAAGATAACCCAGATCTCACAGGAATGACAGGGTCCCTTGTATGTGTATGTTTGTTCATTTGTTCATTGCTTATTTACTCTGCAGTTATTGGATGATAATGCTTCATTGATATAACATTTGAATTATATGGTTAAAAAGGATTACATTGCTCTATTACTAATTCACCCCCCTCTCAGTAATCCAACACCTATAGTAAATTCATAGATGAGCGACACCTATTCACTGCAAGGATAGCCTATCTTCAAGAAGACACCCTCATGGCACTGGCGACGTGCAATGATATGGAGAAGTGGTATGAGAAAGCACACCGAGCCATGGAAAGGATTCATTATATCAGCGCAGTGCAACAAGGTGGAAATGCCGAAGAACACAACATTTGGGTGCTAAACGAAAGCAACATCGACCGCATAAGGAAATTGATCGAATATTGGGTAAAAATGGCTCAGGAACCTCATTGGGAAATTAAGGTTGGTTGTCATTGATGTCAACCCTTGAAGAAAGCCCCGCAACACAAAGGTTTGGGTAATGGACCCAAGATTGTTTGATGTAAAGAAAACTCATTATTTTATTGTCATGGTTGATAAGAAGTAAATATGGATGAATTCCAAAGTGGTCCCCTTATGGTGAAAGCCCTCACGGGAAGACACTTTGAGGAGTAATAGAACCCATGATTAATTGTTGATTAATGAGATGAAGGACAATGAATTTGTCAGGAAAACTATCCTATATAGATAGTGCTTGTCATTTCATTTCCGGTGGTATGTGGAACAACACATAACTCCTCACGGTCAGAGATTTATGGCCATGAGAAGTTGGAGACCCCAGGTTTGGGTAATGGACCCAAGTTTGTTTGATGGATAACGGTATGAGTTATGATATATTTTTAGATAATACTATTCTATATGGACAGTCATGTCATTCCATTCTGGTGGTATGTGGAATGCCACATAACTCCTCACAGTTTGAGAGTTATGGCCTTACGAAGTTGGAGGACCCTCATATGTCATCTAGAAGCCCCAAAAGGTCAAAGTAGTCAAAGTGGTTTAAGAGATTTTAAAAGGTAAATAATAAAGTGAAGTAATGAGTGTGTTATAATTCAAAGTGAATACAAAATAAATTATTTGAATAATAAATTTAATGGAGAAATTAGAAGTGGGTTAACCCTAAAATAAGGAAAGTGGGGCCAAGTGACCTAAAAGATATTTTTAAGGAATCTACTTGGACAGAATAAATAAGAGGCAGGGCTCTCTCATTTTAATCACACTTGAGCATATTGAATATATATAGGTCTCTCAGGAAACCAAGGATATCTAAGCCGAAATTCTAAGCGAAGGTGAAGAAAAGAAGGCCGAAATGCAAGGAAGGATAAATTCTTTTGATGGTGCTTTCTAAGGTACGTTATTTACAGGTCATCTCACCATTTTCGCTATAAATTTTTTTCTATAATGATTCAAACCATGAAATTGATATTCCATTTAGAAAACATATCCAAGTATCTGTGGTAAAAAATTAATCTTGTGGGTCATTGTATTTTTGGAGTTACACTCAGTGGAAAATAGGGTTTGTGGCTAGTCCTCAAACTAGTCAAAAACATGTGTTTTGGGTAAAAACGTCATAAATTATTCATAACAGATCCAAATTCAGTGAAACCAAATGTGTTGGTTAGGGTACAATCTATAGTATTTTTTGTGATAGTTTCAAATCAATTCAACAAATATTCCATTTGGGGCACGCTCTACAAGGTCGCTCTCTAGAATAACCCAAAATTCAGCAAGGTATGTCATTTTTGCTATCATTCCCTTTATGAGAGGTTCCAAGTAGTGACACCTGGAGGAATTGCATAAAACACATTGAAGAACATTGTGTATCAGTTTCAGATCTTTATATATTACATGTACAAAGTTATGATTACTTCAAGTTAGGGTTGTTGACTAATAAAAAACTAGGCATGTGAGACTAAATAAAAGTTTGATGAAAATGATAGTCTCTTGTTGTTGAAGTTAAGGAAGGTTTGTAGGAATGTGATCATATACACCAGGTCTATTACATAGCTACAAATCAGATTTGGATGATGAAATTGATGAGGGATTTTGGTTGAGGTACATGTTGAGTACATGGTTGAGACAAGTAGTTGATGAGTTGGCACATACACGAGGCGTATAGTTGATGATGTTGGCACATATTGATGAGTCATAGTTGATGCATAGTTGACACATGATTGGTACATACTTGGTACATGGTTGGATGCACTTGTTTATGGTACAGGTTGATTACAGGTTATTTGGTACAGGTTGGTGCATGGTTGATGCACTTGTTTATGGTACAAGTTGATTACAGGTTGAGGTACAAGTTGATGCATGGTTCAGATTTATTGGTACATGTTTACAATGGTATATATCACAGTGATAGGTTGACAGTGGTTCCATCATTCTACTTCTACCTCAGGGTGGCAGGACGGGGCAAGGACAGGTGGTTGTAGCCACCTTCCGGTTGTAGCTGGAGAACATAGGGGGTTGTAGCCTCCTTCTGGTTGTAGCTAGAGAATTGGGGAGTTGAAGCTTCCCTCAGGTTGTAGCTCGAGAAACTAGGGGGTTGGAGTCTCCTTTCAGTTGTAGCTGGAAAACAAAGGAAGTTGGTGCTTCCAATGAATGTAATTCTTCAAGATATATAAGGAAAAACATTCTATGGTTTTCTCCCGATTTGGGTTTCCACGTAAAACACTGGTGTACTGTGTATGTGTATGTTTGTTCATTTTTTCATTGCTTATTTACTCTGCAGTTATTGGATGATAATGCTTTATTGATATAACACTTGGATTATATGGTTAAAAATGATTACATTGCTCTATTACTGATTCACTCCCCCTCTCAGTAATCCAACAATTGGTATCAGAGCAGATTTCTTTAGAAATCATTTTAACCACTGAAAGGTAGATCATGGAGAGTACCAACTCATATAAAAATGGAATACCACAATTTGATGGACAAAAGTATGCTTTTTAGAGCATAAGGATGAGGACATATATACAGGCACAGGGATTTCAAGTTTGACAATCAATTGTAGATGGATACACAACACCAACAGTTCCACCAACAAATGACAAAGCAATAAAACTCGGTGAGAATAATTCCAAAGCCACAAATGCACTTTTGAATGGTCTTAGTGATACGATATTCACCAAAGTTGCACAATGTAAATCCGCTAAAGAGATTTGGGACAAGCTTCAAAATATTTATGAAGAAGATACAAAAGTCAAAGCAACAAATCTTCAGACTTATAGAGGTCAGTTCAAACAACTAAAAATGAAGGAAGATGAAGATATCACAACCTACTTCTTACGAGTCGATGAAACAATGAATGCAATCATAGGATTGGGAGAAGAAATTGAAGAATCTATAATTGTTAAAAAGATACTAAGATCTCTTCCTATGAGATTCAACCCTAAGATATCAACACTAGAAGAAAGAACAGATCTAGACTCAATAAGCATGGACAAACTGCATGGAATCTTCACAGCATATGAAATGAGAACTGAGCAGGAAAATCCAGATGTAAAAGAAGCAGCCTTCAAGGCATCCAAAAGATCAAAGCAAAGGGAAAAGGAACACGAAGAATATAGCAGCAACAGTGACGCGTCGGAAGATGATGAAGAAGTGGCCAACTTCGTCAAAAGACTGAACAAGGGAACCAACAGTAGGTATAGAGGTAAGCTCCCTTTAATTTTTTTTAATTGTGATGGTATTGGTCATTTTGCTAACAAATGTCCTCATAAGAAAAAGAGAAATGATGAAGGTTACTCAAAAGTAAAACAAACATATAAAGGCAAAAGAACTATAAAGAAAGTTTTCAAGAAAAGATTATACACCAAAGAAGACATCTCATCATCAGATGAAGATGAAGTCAATGACAATGAGACATGAAGAGTTCTATTCATGGCAGTAAAAGACTCTGACAAAGAAGACTCCGAAGAAGAATATGAAGAAGCTGAAGAAGAATGTGAAGAAGCCGAAGAAGAAATTGAAGATGCAGAAGTTGACTATCAAGAAGAATTAATGTGTGCCATAGAAGTTATCAGAAGAGAAAAGAAGAAAAACAAGAAACTACAAGTAGAACTAGACAAGAAAAAAGATACTCGAGAACTAGAACAAATGATCACAAAATTGAAGGTTCCAATAGAAGAAGATAAAAGAATTGAAGAAGCACTCAAATAACAACTAGAAGAAAATGACAAGATCATTGGAAACTTGGAAGCAGAGGTTGTCACACTAAGAAAGGATATTCAAAAGGAAAATATGCAGAATATCTCAAAAGTTATGGATGACATTATCAACAGTAAAAAATCTCATCTTGACAAGTCCGGACTTGGATACAATCAGACAAAAAAGGGATCAAGCTCCAAAACAATAGAGCAAGAAACAAATCCAAAGAGCTATGCATAAACAATCAAAGAGGATAGGAAGATATACAAGAAAGATTATAGGGACACTCCTCCATCAAGAAGATTCAGATTCAGAATCAACAACAAAAAGACAGGCCTCAAGAAGAAGAAGGATTCATATGAGCACCTCCTTTCAGAAGATCTTCAACTCCCAGGGATCAAACTATATTTTTTGGTTTATGTTATTCATGTAATCATTTTGGACATAAAGCTGTGAATTGCAGAGCTAACAACAGGAACAGTAACGACTTTGCGAGTTATACACAAAGGGATTATTCAAGGAGACCTAGTGACACACAAAGAAGAACATGTTTGAATCTTTGAGCACTGAATTGGAATATTACAAATGTAACAATTTTGGACACATGGCCAAGGATTGAAGAATGGCAGTCCCTCCTAAAGAACCTCAACATAATAACAACAGTCACATGCAAGAACATCAGAAAACGAGATGGATAAGAAAGCAAGATCAGTATAACAATGAAGAATGCACAGTCGCTCTACAAGCTAAGAATAAGAAATATGGTTGGTATGTCGACAGTGGATGTTAAAAACACATGACATGTGATAAAGACAAATTTCTTACATTAAGAAAAGAAAAAAATGGATCAGTCTCCTTCGGAAATGATAATTCATCCAAAATCATTGGAGAAGGCACAACTCGAATTTGGAACAAGAATGAAGAGGCACAAAATGTTCTACTGGTAGAAGATATGAAACATAATCTTCTAAGTGTGAGTCAAATGTGTGACCAAGGTCATAAACTTACTTTCGATTCAGAAAAGTGTGAGATAAGAAAAGAAGGTTCGGGAAAGTTGGTCGGTACAGCTGCAAGAACTTCAAACAACATATATGTGTTAAGTGAAATTGGAAATGAAAAGTGTTTTCTAGGAAAGAAAGATGAAAGTTGGATATGGCATAGAAGAATGGGTCACATGCATTTTGATAACCTTGTCAA
>ML811180.1:248855-267707 GCA_009831015.1 Picea engelmannii | reverse complement strand
TGATGAGTCATAGTTGATGAGTAGTTGACACATGATTGGTACATACTTGGTACATGGTTGGATGCACTTGTTTATGGTACAGGTTGATTACAGGTTATTTGGTACAGGTTGGTGCATGGTTGATGCACTTGTTTATGGTACAGTTTGATTACAGGTTGAGGTACAAGTTGATGCATGGTTCATATTTATTGGTATAGGTTTACATCAGTATATCTCACAGTGACATGTTGACAGTGGTTCCATCATTCTACTTCTACTTCAGGGTGGCAGGACGGGGCAAGGATAGGTGGTTGTAGCCACCTTCTGGTTGTAGTCGGAGAACATAGGGGGTTGTAGCCTCCTTCTAGTTGTAGCTAGAGAATTGGGGAGTTGGAGCTTCCCTCAAGTTGTATCTTGAGAAACTAGGGGGTTGGAGCCTCCTTCCAGTTGCAATTGGAAAACAAAGGAAGTTGGTGCTTCCAATGAATGTAATTCTTCAAGACATATAAGGAAAAACATTCTGTGGTTTTCTCTCGATTTGGGTTTCCACGTAAAACACTGGTGTACTGTGTATGTGTATGTTTGTTCATTTGTTCATTGCTTATTTACTCTGCAACTATTGGATGATAATGCTTCATTGATATAACACTTGGATTATATGGTTAAAAAGGATTACATTGCTCTATTACTGATTCACCCCCCCTCTTAGTAATGCAACACCTATAGCAAATTCATAGATTAGCGGCACCTATTCACTGCAAGGATATCCGATCTTCAAGAAGACACCCTCATGGCACTGGCGACATGAAATGATATGGAGAAGTGGTATGAGAAAGCACACCAAGCCGAAGAACACGATATCTCGGTGCTAAACGAAAGCAGCATTGACCGCATAAGGAAATCGACTGAATATTGGGTAAAAATGGCTCAGGAACCTCATCGGAAAATTCAAGAGAAATGGGCCGAGTACGAGAAAAGATGGACCAAGATCAACTGGGCAATGAGAGACATCCGCCTCCTCGAATTTGGAACACCCGATGAATTTATCAACTTGCACGACATAGTCAAACCACACACCGAACAAGACTCATCATGGGCTGAGGAAATAACAAAGGTGGCCTACATGGCGCTAGGGCAAGTGCAATAGTTCATGGAGCACCCTATCAAAGCTCGAGCCATGTTATAGCAGTTAAGTTCCATAATAGTCAAGTATTGGGCACAGACAATAAAGATACGAGAGATTCTTTTGGCCCGAATGGAACAACATAGATTTCTGTATGCTAACACATGCGAGGATCTCTTCATCAAGTGGCCAAAGTACGAGAAGAGCCATACACTCAAGTGAGATCATTTGATGACTCTTTGAAGAGTGATAGAAGAAAGCGCCATGTGGCGAATTTTTTCTTTTACTTAGCTACACTTTAATAGTTATTTTTAGTTAATAGTATGTTATAAGTAGGAGAGTCGACCTATTAGCAAAGTGTCGATGGTTGTTGCAAAGATCCTCATTTTTGGATTTTGTAAGGAACTACTTCAGAGCCGCCTTAATTGAGAAGTTCCGTGTAGGACCAAACACAAGTTTTTGTTTTCATCAAAAGTGTGTATGAATGGATGTGGAGACGAATTATTTCTGATTTCATCTCATGAATGGATGCTGTAACGAGTAAGAGCTTCTAAATATATTGATAAGTTCTCTGATTCAATGTTTTACAGTTCTCGTCTTTTATGATGAAAATAAAATCATTGTGTTATTATGTAATCGATGATTAGAGTTAAGAGAATTATTTTTCTTTCCATCGTTTATTTCATATGTGTTTTCTTCTGATAATCACACCTCAGTCAATAATTGGAGCACCAACAAGTTAATGTATTATTACTAGGCTTGTGGTGGAGACTTGTTGTCTGCATGATAGAGTGTGTTGGAGCCGCCCTTGTTTTATAACCCGTCACAATTTTCAGTTCGATGCTTGAAATCTAAAGTGGTTTTCTTTTTTCCCTCCGAGAGATTGATGATCTCTAAGAGCTTGATCACACGAGCAACTATAATTCTTCTACCCTCGAAATAAGTCCTACTTTTCATAAGAAGGTTTCCTCCTTTTTGTTCTATTTCGGTATCTCGTAGGTCGGAGACTATAACCCATGAATTCACACGTCCCGAGTCTCGAAACGATGAAGTCGTTTTAAATTTTCACTCAAGACAATGACTAGGGTCAAATTTTTAACTCATGATTAGACGTCGTCGGGGTTTCGCGCCTCGGCGTTCGCCGAGCCCAAATTTTTATTTTTACAGCCTCGAGAGACGAGAACACGAGGCCCTTTTGGGATAACGCTGGTCAAGGATTAAAGGCAAAAAGGCTAACCGTGGTTAAAGTTGTTCTCGGTGCTTCGCCACTCGGCACTATCTTTTTCGAAAGTTACAAAGTCTAAACCCTGACTCACGAAGTCACGACGAAATTACAACATGATTAATTAATCACTCAAGCCAAGATTACCCTCCCCTTAACTAAGTCTTGTTATCGCAGTCTCGCGGTTTCGCAACTCGGCGTATAAACCTCCCAGAAACTTATCTTCAAAGTCCCGAGTTGCGATATGGCGAATAAAATGATTATAAAGTTAATCATGCCTAAATCGCGATTAACTTTAATTAAGCCTAATTCGGTCCTCGCGATCTCGGGAGTTGGAGACTCAAAATGTTAAAAGAAAATCCACGATATAACGAATAGCGAGAAATGGATTAACGTTGGCAAGATTGGATTAATCAAGCTAAAGCAATATATATCCCGCTTCTTGAGGCTTGCACGTTTCTCGAGGAAGCTTTTTCTCTCCATACTCCAACTAACTGTTAAGTCGCCAGAAATTTATGACATTCATGGAGAAATAGGGTAAATCTACGCATGTAAGATCGGATTTTACGCAATAAATTTATTTCTAATTACAATTTGACAGGCTTATTTGGAAAGGTACCGAGTTTTCAAATATATGTAAGAATTTCATTTCATTATAACAAACGTATTTCATAAGCACTCAGAGCGCATCACTTCTGGGTAAACTAATTTCTGTATGTATAAGCAGTTCTATCGCAGAAGAGATAAAACGCCAGCTTCAGCCATGGCTCCGCGGAAAGCAACAAAGGAGAATGTCGAGGTCGCAGGACAAGGCTCGGATAATGTCTCTGATACTTCGCCCCGAAGTGTCGACTCGGTCCCAAACTGGTCATTTTTTTCAGACATTCTGCAGTCAGAATTGGTAGATTATTCAGACGACTCCGACAACAATGAAAAAGATGATCTCAACACCAAGTACAAAATAGTCGTCCAATCTGAAATGCATAGAGTAGCAGCCCGACCATGGTTGCTTCCTTATTATGACATGGTCCGGTGGGCATTGGATCATGTAGACGTGCCGACCAGGACTATCATGAATGAGCAGAGAGTCACTATAGGGACTTTTAGACCTGAGCATCTGCAAACCATGTACAAGCTACCTACGAATTCTGAGTACACATATGGCGCTGAGTTCCTGGAGGAATTCAAGGAGAAGGAGTGCACTCAGTATGATAAAACCATGTCCGGTTTGATAAAGGATTGGGTTTCGCGCACCGCGAAGTTCAGAGCTAATGACCAAGGTGTTTATTCAATCGCTTCATTGGAGCCACATTATAAATATGTGGCCATGATGACATGCCGTCTATACGGGAGAGAGGACACATCGCATTTTTACCTAGCGTGGGTGCCTCTTATGTTCCGAGTCGCAGAAGGTTGCTCTTTTAACTAGGCAAGGATGCTTTCAGATAGCTTGGCCAATCAGGTCACCGAGTATCGGGAGCAGAAGGAGAGTGGGAAGGCATCATCATTCTTCATTTTCGCATACATCATGGACACAATCTGTTCTATGACACCGTTTCCATTAATGAGCTGGGGCTGGACTCCGGTCGAAGAGAAACCCATACATGTATACCATGAAAAGCTATGGGAAAACAAAGCAGATAAGTTCACATATGAAATTTTTAACTGGGTGATGGTGCCCCTGCATATCACTATTTTTGGTCGCCCACCACCTTGTATCTCGGACAACATTGCAACAAATATGAGTAGCATAGCGGACTAGTACGTGGAGGCAGAGTTTTTGTACTTCCGAGTTTTTGGGGCTTCTGTTCCCCCTCATGCACTGCCATTGTTCATTCCTGACAAGATAACTTGTCGTGAGGTCGCCCGACAGACGGTAATTGGTGGGGTGAGTAAAGAACTCAAAGGGTACTCAAAAAAGGTATGGCCGTCTTTTCCCATTCGGCTGAATTCTTATTCTTTATTAGATTTAAGGCATGCTAAAGCCGAGGCTGCAGCCCTGGAAGATCTAAATTTGGTCTCCATTGAATATAAGAAACATGATCCACAGAGGGTTGTGAGCAACCATTTAGCTAATTGTGGGCTCAAGAGATTTGAGCATGAGAATTCACCCCTGGACGATGTTTTCCGAGGGGTGAGGTCTTATGAAGAAGTTCTAGCTCGGATCCAATCCTTAGCACCCGAAGACACAGCCGCTGTATTGAGATTCCAGGAACATAGACGAAGCTGTCTCCTCGCTGTGTTGTGAGGTGAGAGTCCGGGTGTTTTCGAGACGAAACAGAAGGATGGTGAAGGTTCTGAAGACGCAACTCCTGACCCTGGAAAACACCAGGCTGAGGAGGAACCAACGAGGAATCCTGAAGCAGAGGTAAAGACTCCGGACCTGCCGGGGAAACAGAATCTGGAGACCGAGATAAAGACTCTAGGACCGCCAAAGAAGCAGAGTCCTGTCGATACTCCAGGAAAATCGGCAAAACAAATCGGAGAACCCATCACCTCGGTCACACCCTTGCAGTCGAAACAGGGAAATGTCGGCGAGGGATGGATATTTAATGAAGAAATGAGGCCCATAAGAACAAAGTAACTCCCTCCGAATGAGTTTTTCTTCGATAAGAAGAGGAAGGCTATAGTAAAAAGAGAGTTCTATCAAGAAGGAGAGTCTACTGTGAAAAAGTATAAAATCATGACCGATGGAAAAGATAAAAAGAACGAGCAATTCGCCACTGAAATCGCAGGAACGCTAGGAGCGTATGCCTCGGCAAATCAGTTCTCGGTCGGACTTTTGAAGAACCAACTCAAAAGAAAAAATCGACTAATCCGGACTCTTGAAGCCAGATTGGCCACAGTCGCTGAGAATGCTAAAGGTCGGGCCAACATAGAAATAGAACAGGCCAGAGTGGTCGACAAAAATGAAATAGAGGTGCTCAAGGCTAAGCTTGAGAAAACACAGTTGGTGGTCCGAGATGGTCGAGCGCAGGCGAGTCAACATAGGATTCTGATTGAACAGTTGCAGGCTCAGGTAGAGATCGCCGAGAGTAGAATGATAGACATCGGGATATTTAAATACCAAGCTAGCGAGATTCGGAGCAGAATCTTTTCGGCACAACATAATTTGCTTGCCAAGGTGGGAACGATCAGGGAAAACTATCTGTTGATAAATCAGGTTTCCGAGAACCTATCGGCCAGAGAAAGGGATGTAGGAGCGGCTCGGGTCGCCTTCCAGGAGGCGGTAATAGCCACGAACAACCGGGTTTCGGCGGGTACTCCCAGGTTCACTATTTCGGAGCAAACCCGGGGGAATATTCTGTTGAAGGATTGGGAGCACAACATCGCCTTGGGCAAGGAACAAACCCAAAAGGTAACGAACTCCCTCGAAGAAGCTCTTAATTCTATAGACGGTGAGCTACTGGGCATTGACAGTGGAAGCAATGCCAAAGCATTGATGCAAATGAATGTGGAACAGATCTCACTTGATCTGAAAGATAAGGAAGAAAGAGATTTGGCTAATAGCTCTCAGATGAATATGGTGGACATAGTCCAAGTTGATAAGTACATGATCAAACCCAGTGCGCAACTAAGTGCCCTTGACATCATCGAATCACAAATGGAAGACAAGTTGCAGCCATTAGCCCGAGAATGTTACTTCGTCGAGGCCAGTTGTCAAGCAGAACCATCACAACTCATATCCCAGCTAGTGGAAAGATGCATCACCTGCACCGAGTCCGCGCGACGACAAACACCTGGCACCAAGTGAAGACGGAGTAGGCAAAATGGAGCGATTGCTCTCTTCTCGGTCATAAATGAAATTTTGCGACTGTTGATATTCTATCCATTTTGTAAAAATTGTATAAATATATCCCAGAAACAAATAAAGAGGGCTGGACTTTTTTGAGTCGTTTGTAATAGAGTTTTTATATTGTGAGTTAATACAAGCAGATCTGGAGATTCTCAATTCCGTCACTTCTGTATTACAAGTTTGCTTCTCTGTAACTCATTTTTTCATTCCAATTCATATTCATAATTGATATGCTTCGTTATACTTTAGTACAACCACTACTATAACGAATGAATTTGGGTTTTCTATAATTGTTTATTGTCTTTCCTCTGCACCAGCTATCAGCGGTGTAAGACCAATCTGCATTTTCGGAATTCTACATGTATTCTTTGTTACATCAGTTATTTCCTCACTAATTTCCTCTTCTGTTATATGTGAGATCTCTCTTTGACAGGAGCCTTGCGTAATATACAGCTAAATGTTTTTCTCTCACTTCACACCTTTTATTAAAATATAATACAGTTATGGGAACGAGCCTTAGATTTGCATCCGCTTGCTATTTCTGCAATCGTAAGTCCTCTTTATGCGACCATTTGAGACAACACTTAATCGCTTTTAAAGTCTTTTCTACCATTCCTGTTCCTCCATGACAGTTCCTGCACCAACCCAACCTAACGTTGACCCCAGACTACTGAATCAAACACACATTGCCTTAAACCTCTTCGACACTATTCTCAAAACGACAACTAACCGGGTCGAACTTGAACGATCATGGATAACCATTAAACAAGACATAACTACCCAGGAATAGTTGGAAGCTAGACAACGCCAACATAGAAATCTTCCCTAGTTTCCCTTACCGAAGGTTTACTCTTCCTTCTTCCACACCTATTACCCACTTTCGGATGCCTTGACACTGTACTTTCAAGCCTTAAGTACAGACTCAGGAACAACATCTTTTTGGTGCCGTTGCCGGGGACCGAAGTTACGAAATATTTTTCCCTGGGAAAACGACAAATATTTTTTGTTGAAAGTGTTACCCTTTGATAGTGAACAAAGATCACACACCTTTTAAGGATTTTTATCTTTCACTTGGCGACTCCACGAAGAAATAAACTGGCATTCGTTCGAAGGAATACCAAACAAAACCTGGATGGTGAGCAGATTACGCCTGTTACCGATCCTGAAAAATTCTAAAGGCGAGAGGCTCCTTTAAGCCAACCGCTGCAGTTTACCAACTTGAAATCCCTTCATTGAAGGCTGAGAGTCCTTCCGAACCCTCAACTTCGCTCAGTCCTCACGTTCCTTATCCTTCCTCACCAGACCTTCCTCTTCACGAAGAAATTAAAGATTCCCTTTTAATTTTCCAAAACCCCCTGTATAACTCCCCACAAACAACGATGGCAGCTGTTGGAGGAGGAGGTGGAGGGTTTATAGGAGGAGGCGAAGGGTTTATCAGAGGAGGAGGGGGGGGGAGTCCCACTAGGAGAAGGTGGAGGTGTCCCTCTAGTAGGAGGTGGAGGTCAAGGGCCTGCCCCACCTCCCAGAGTTTTTGCGAAAGTCGCAGCCCGATACGCTCCATTAGTATTGCCCGTCCCCCTGCACGATCTTCTAGAAAACTACATAAAGAATTTACCGAAATTCACCGGGGAGGGAGATCTGACCGCTGTTGAACATATTAATTTGTTCGACCAATTCGCAGATATCTTCGGTATCGAGCATGAGGATGTATATTCGAGACTCCTTGTCCAAAATTTTGAAGGTCAGGTCCGAACTTGGTTTCGGAGCCTACCCGCAGCTTCTATCCCGTCATATGATGCTTTCCGCAGACAATGGGGCGAGCGAAAAGACCATCTCTATTATCTAATCGAATTTGGGTCTTTGAAGAAAAAGAACTTAGAAACAATCATGGAATTCATTCTGAGATTCAACAAACTGTACAATAAAATCCCAGCTGAAGTCAAACCATCTCAACCCACGGCCAAAGTGACTTTCGCTGGAGCTTTCGAGCCGGATTTCGCACTACTTTTGCGAGAGCGAAGGGGAGCCACCTTAAACCGTATGCAGGACGATGCGGTAGATATAGAATCTAATATGATGGCTTCAGGTAAACTTAAGGCTAGAGTAGAGACTGGAAACCGAGAGACCAAGCGCTTTAGAGAACAAGCAGGCCCTTCAGGGTCCAAAAGACCCTCAGACGATAGGGTGGACGATATGGCTAGAGTGATCAAAGAATTGTCAAATAAAATAGCCCGGATGGAACTTGAACAGGCCAAGGCTGACTCTTACCCCAAAAAATATTTCAGGAAAAATCAAAACCCTCCAAATCAACAAAGACAAATAAAAAAGGAGGATCAAAAAATACAAGCTCCCTTGAAGAATGAAAATTTTATAGGAGCTAACGATTTTCAAGACTTCGAGGATTCAGATAATGATGTCACAAACTTCGGTGATGATTGTAGTCAACCATATCTGACTCGCGAAGACTACGAAAAGTCTCTAAATACGCCAAAACCGTCAAATGAGAGTGAGGAGGGTGATCGCACTGAGATCTGTGAATCTCAATCAGAAACTGAGATAATGATGGCTGATTTTCAACCAAAGTACAATCTAAGATCTAAGAATAAGCCCACCTCCGCGACTCAACCCAAGAAAATCCTTCAAAGAGGCCAAGCTTATGAGCCTCCTTCGGACGAGACCCCATTACCCAACAACAAAACTAGAAGAGTAAGCACTCAAGAGTCCGAGGTGGAAAAAGTTGGAACTCAAACACAGCCAACCGAACCCATAAATAAAGCTACGTCTTCAACTAGGACCATGAATGATAAATCTGTCCAGACAAATAAGTCAGAAAGGAAGAATTCGGAAGTCTCAACCGGAGAAACAGACAAGGTGAGCGGAGCTTTTAGTTTTGAAAATGAGTTAAACAAAATTAAGATACCAATCCCTTTGGTGGAATTAGCGAAAAACCCCGTTTATCGCAAACAAATTACCAAAATGATAGTGTCTCTGAGCTAGAAAGCCAGTCCGATGTCATAAACTTGGAAGATGATAGACCTAACATCACTTTTGGTCCCCATTTTGAAGGGTCCAAAGACAACATCGCTCCCTTTTATATCACCCTGAACGTATATGACCAATTGTTGCATAATTGTATGTTAGACTCCGAAGCTTCCCATAATGTTATGCCCAAGATTATAATGGAGAAGCTGGGTCTCCAGATCATAAGACCTTATGGAAATCTGTACTCTTTTGATTCGAGGAAGGTTAAATGCATGGGGATGATAAAGGATCTGGTAGTCACCCTGGCGCAGGTCCCGGTTAAGAGTATCCTGATGGATGTGGTTATCGCCGATATTCCCCCTAAGTATGGCATGCTATTATCTAGGTCATGGGGAGCCAAGTTGGGGGTTTGTCTTCAGTTAGACATGACTTATGCCACAATCCCTGTGTTCGGTGGTCAGTTCACTCGTTTATACAGAGAAACAAGATTAGCATAAACGGTCAGTGACCCTCAAAACCCGCACAACTTCCCTATTTACATTGCAGACCAAGATCTGGGAAATTGCATCTTGTCTTTTGATGATGGTCTGGATGGTTGCCTGGAGGAAATCGATACAAAGCAAGAAGAGTCAAACCCCATGACGGAATATCTGTGTAAAACTGGTGTCTAGAAACTGTATTTTGACGGTGCTTCGTCTTCTGAAGGGGCAGGTGCTGGAGTGATTTTGGTGGCACCTGAAGGTAAGTTCATTGTTCCTTTCTCCCATCGTTTGCAGTGGGACATAGATTACACTAATAACATATGCGAGTATGAAGCATTGATCTTAGGATTAGAGGCTGCCAAAAAGCTAAATATAAAAAACTTGGAAGTATATGGTGATGCAGAATTGATAGTAAAACAAGTAAACTGACAGTACCTAGCCAGGCATCCCAGACTAAGAGCGTATAGAAATTGTGCTTGGGATCTCATGGAAATTTTTTTCTCATCCGTAAATATCCATTTTATCCCTCGTGCAGAGAATCTACATGCTGATGCATTGGCAAAGGCAACTTCAACCTTCTCTCCTCCCACGATGTTCAAACTGAAGTATCACATTGAAATCAGATACAAACCCTCCATACCAGATAATATCTGACACTGGCAAGTCTTTGAAGATGACGAACAAATTAAGAAATTCCTTACAACAGTAGGCGAATTCTCTGAGACTCATGCTGACCAAGAAAATCAGAATGACTCGATGTGGATCATGCAAGAAGGAGAGGAACCTGAAATCTTTCGAGAAAAAATTGTGGATCATCGTATGCTGGTCCTTAAAAGCAATCAGATCCCCAAAGGATTGATTCCTTTGGAAAGAATTTTTGATCAGAACGATGTACCTGTAAAGTCCACTTTGCAGCCCCAACCAGAAGAAGTGGAGGACTGTGATTTAGGAACCGAAAAAGAACCCCGGATGGTAAAGATATCGAAGTTCCTCCCTCCCAAAGCGAAAGTTAAGTATAAAGACTTACTCAGACAATATAAAGATGTTTTCGCCTGGTCCTATGATGAATTGAAAACATATGACACTTCTATTATTGATCACAAGATACCTTTGAAGCCTGGGGTCAAACCGTTTAGGCAAAAGCTTAGGCAAATTAACCCCATTCTGTTACCCGTGATAGAAAAGGAAGTTAAAAAACTCTTGGACGCGAAAATAATCGTGCCTCTGAGATACTCGGACTGGGTAGCTAACCTAGTCCCAGTTAGGAAAAAGAATGGGGAAATCAGACTATGTGTGGATTTCCGAAACTTAAACAAGTCGTCTCTCAAAGATAATTACCCGCTGCCCAAGATGGACCATGTTTTAGAAAAGGTTGTTGGAGCTAATCGAATGTCTATGATAGATGGTTTCTCTGGTTATAATCAGATCGCTATGAATGAACAAGACAGGGAAAAAACTGCTTTCACCACGCCCTGGGGTACTTACATGTATGACAAAATGCCTTTTGGTTTGATGAATGCAGGGGCCACTTTTCAGCGAGCTATGGACATCGCTTTCGTGGGAGAAAGATACAAGTTCGTAGTTATTTACCTCGACGACCTGACGGTTTTTTCTAAAACTGACGAAGAACATTTGATGCATCTAAAATAGACTTTCGAAAAGTGTCACAGGTTTGGCCTATCCCTGAACCCAAAGAAATCACATTTCGCTATGCGGGAAGGTAAGCTTCTGGGCCATGTCGTATCTAAGGAAGGAATCATGATTGATCCTAAGAGGATTGAAGCGATAGATACGATCACTATCCCAAGAAATATAAAAAAAATTCAATCATTCTTAGGAAAGATAAATTTTCTACGAAGGTTCATTCCCAATTTCGCTGAGATTGTCAAACTGATTATAGGAATGTTGAAGAAGGACAGTGGGGTAAATTGGACCACTAAGGCCAGGGCATCATTCGTGCATATTAAAAAAGTTATAAGTGAGGCACCTGTGTTAGCAAGTCCGGATTATCTGAAAGATTTTCTCATCTTCTCTTTTGCTTCTGAACATACCATCGCCACGGTACTCTTGCAAAAAAATGAAGAGGGGTTCGAACAACCGATAGCGTTTTTTAGCAAAAGCCTCAGAGATGCAGAATTGAAATATGACATAATAGAAAAACAAGCATACACAATGGTAAAGGCATTGAAAGCATTTAGAACCTATGTGCTACATTAAAAAATAATCGCGTATGTGCCTACCAGTTCTGTAAAAGGCATATTAGTACAGCCAGACAGTGACGGAAAAAGAGGGCGATGGCTCGCTAAAATACAAGAATTCGATCTGGAAGTCAAGCCGACTAAATTGATAAAGGGGCAGGGTCTGGCCAAACTCTTGGCTGAGTCTAATCTTAGAGCTCTTGATATTAATTGCCTGCAAGAAGAAGACGGAGACACACACCTGCACAAGCCGGATGACCAAACAGATCCAAGTAAGGTCGAGGAAAAGTTCATATCGTCAGACTGGTATAAAGACATAGTGTTCTACTTGTTAAACCTGAAATGACCAAATGAACTATCACCAGCCAAGTGCATAACTTTAAAACTCCATGCTGTAAAATATTGCATCGCCGAAAATCAACTATACTGGAAGGATCCACTCGGGTTCCTGTTAGTCTGTTTGGTTGAGTCAGAAACTCCACGGGTTATAGAGGAATTTCATGAAGGAGTCTGTGGAGGACACCATGCATGGAGAGCCACCGCCTATAAGATCTTGAGGGCCGGATACTATTGGCCGAAACTATTTTCAGACGTCAATGCCAAAGTACGTGCATGCAACCCTTGTCAAATATTCGCTGGTAAACAGAAACTCCCTGCACTGCCACTCGTTCTAGTCAAAGCTGAAGCTCCATTCCAACAATGGGGTCTAGACTTCATAGGGGAAATTAATCCTCATTCCAGTGCTCAACATAAGTGGATCTTAACAGCTACGGATTATTTTACTAAGTGGGTGGAAGCCATTCCAACCAAAAGGGCAACAGACTCGGTGGTGATCGATTTCTTGGAAGACAATATCTTGTTAAGATTCGGGTGTCCCCGAAAGATAGTTACCAATAATGCCCAGGCCTTCAAATCTATGGCTATGATTAGCTTCCGTCAGAAGTATAATATCATTCTCGGCCATTCCACTGCATATTATCCCCAGGGGAACGAATTGGCCGAATCATCTAACAAGAGCCTGGTGAACATAATCAAGAAAGTACTGGACGAAAATAAAAGGTCTTGGCATGTGCACTTGAAATACACATTCTGGGCAAACCGCATCAGCACTAAAAGGTTTATCGACATTTCACCGTTTCAAATGGTCTATGGGACAGAGGCGGTACTACCTACAAACCTAGCGCTGCCAATGATGAAGTTATGGAAGGATCAAAACGAAGAACCCAATCATGTAACCCGGAGAATTAACCAGCTGATCGAGGTTCAACAACATAGAGTCGAAGTCGATGAAAAAATGCAGAAGTACCAGGATGAGATGAAAGCATTGTTCGATCTCAAGGCGAAAGACAGGGAATTCCTTCCAGGTGACTTTGTACTAAGATGGGATGCAAGAAAAGAGAAAGCCGCGAAACATGGTAAATTTGACCACCTCTGGTATGGACCATTCAGGGTCTCAGCCCCGGAAGGGAAAAATTCCTTCCTATTGGAAAACATCGACGGAGAATTCCTCGGCGCCCCTGTCAACGGGCGATATCTGAAACATTACATGACATAACAGTCGCCATTTATTCAAAAAAATAAAAAATAAAAAAATAATAATGATAATGAAATAAAATTTGTGTACATACATGCATTTTTATTTAAAACATTACCCTTTTGGCTTTCTGTTTTCTTCTATTCATAATTTTTAGACATATTTCGAATAAAGTTCGTATTGGTTTTTTTACAGGATTCCAGTTACTTGCAAAGTTAGCGGGAAGAGTAATTCGCAAGGCGGTGTCAGAAATAAATCGGCCTGAAACAGGTGATACCTAAAAATAGCTTCATAGTGCACAAAGGAAGTGAAAAGAAAAGGTAAAGGTGAGCTTTCTCAATACACATGTTATGAAAGACTGTTAAAGTAAACCAAGGTAACGTCATTCAAACTACAATATCGGCTAAAATGTTAGATAACAGGATTATTGCTTGGCTTGATAACCTTTGATTTAAAATGATTTGAATGATACACTAAGTCTAAAAACAGTTAGTAAAAAATAACTGTCCCCAAAGATATCTACAAGATCCAATCTCGAACTGTTTTGACCTTCTGTATTTTCAGTCAAAGAATCCCTGCCTTGTATCCTGTCTATCTTCGGGTCTAACTTTTAGCATGTCACCATCTTCCTGAGTCATTGCGAAGGGATAAAAGTTTTTCGTCTTAAACCTCGTGAGTTTCAAAACAGATCTTGATAGGAAAGCGGGCCTTCACAACTACTTGATCTCCTGCTAAGCGAAAGTACGTTTAGAGCGATCCTAACTTTCCTAGGTTTTTCAATGGTATCGAAGGATTAAAGCTTGCTCAAATAGGATGCCCTTAAAAAGTTATTTTCCTTTTTCTCCCTAAGTATGAAGATGTTGTGAAGGTTAAAGGAAGGTTGGTACCAAGTAACCAAAATAAGTTGACAGACCTCTAATGCTAAATATTACACAGATATCAGCCCTGATACAAACTGATTGCCCCCATATTCGCTCTCAAAAAGTAAATTATAAGACAGGTGGTGAAAGGAAATTCAGAAATGATTGCCCCCACCTAGTCCAAAAGATGATGAAAGGAAATTCAGAAATGATTTCCCTCGTCTCAGCATTTAAATGCATAAATATCTTCCGAAGTGGTGAAAGGAAATTTAGTAAAAGGGGCTAGATAACTTCACCGGGGTACTGAACAGGCTCACTGGCAATGAAGCAATGTTTGAGATATCTGTAAGGCTATTATACATAAATATCACTCTACTCTGGTAACCAATGCTTCCTAAAAACCTGATCCTCATCCTGAATTCAGACGGGACCTCCCGATTAAAAAAAACATATAATCTCATTCTTTTTATGTAAGCCGAGAGCCACAAGATCTGTTGGATCTCCTAGGGTCGTTTCGACTGTCTTAAAACATACCTAAAGTTAGTAGTGGGAAAGGAAAATTGTGAAAGGGACTACAACTATGTTTGAAAAGAGTAACTGATTTTGAAAAAACTTCTCAAGGTAAAGAACAGAGTATTTCCCCCCTTCGATCCTCTTTCCTTAAAAATTTTCCGCTTGGTTGAGTTTTTGACTCCATTTACCCAATATTGGCACGTGGTCTACTGTTCTTCCCGCCTCACAGGGAGACGGGATCCCTAGTTGGAGCCGCTCTTGTTTTTTAACCCGTCACAATTTTCAGTTCAATGCTTGAAATCTAAAGTGGTTTTCTTTTTTCCCTCCGAGAGATTGATGATCTCTAAGAGCTTGATCACACGAGCAACTATAATTCTTCTACCCTCGTAATAAGTCCTACTTTTCGTAAGAAGGTTTCCTCCTTTTTGTTCTATTTCAGTATCTCGTAGGCCGGAGACTATAACCCATGAATTCACATGTCCCGAGTCCCGAAACGACGAAGTCGTTTTAAATTTTCACTCAAGATAATGACTAGGGTCAAATTTTTAACTCATGATTAGACGTCGTCGGGGTTTCGCGCGTCGGCGTTCACCGAGCCCAAATTTTTATTTTTACAGCCTCGAGAGCTGAGAACACGAGGCCCTTTCGGGATAACCCTGGTCAAGGATTAAAGGCAAAAAGGCTAACCGTGGTTAAAGTTGTTCTCGGCGCTTCGCCACTCGGCACTATCTTTTTCGAAAGTTACGGAGTCTAAACCCCGACTCACGAAGTCACGACGAAATTACAACATGATTAATTAATCACTCAAGACAAGATTACCCTCCCCTTAACTAAGTCTTGTTATCGCAGTTTCGCGGTTTCGCAACTCGGCGTATAAACCTCCCATAAACTTATCTTCGAAGTCTCGAGTTGTGATATGGCGAATAAAATGATTATAAAGTTAATCATGCCTAAATCACGATTACCTTTAATTAAGCCTAATTCGGCCCTCGCGCTCTCGGGAGTTGGAGACTCAAAATGTTAAAAGAAAATTTATTAGATTTTGGGCATGCTAAAGCCGAGGCTGCAACCCTGGAAGACCTAAATTTGGTCTCCATCGAATATAAGAAACATGATCCACAAAGGGTTGTGAGCAACCATTTAGCTAATTGTGGGCTCAAGATATTTGAGCATGAGAATTCACCCCAGGATGACGTTTTCCGAGGGGCGAGGTATTATGAAGAAATTCTAGCTCGGATCCAATCCTTAGCACCCGAAGACACAGCTGCTGTATTGAGATTCCAGGAACATAGACGAAGTTGTCTCCCCGCTGTGTTGCGAGGTGAGAGTCCGGGTGTTTTCGAGAAAAAACAGAAGGATGCTAAAGGTTCTGAAGACGAAACTTCTGACCCTGGAAAACACCAGGCCGAGGAGGAACCAACGAGGAATCCTGAAGCAGAGGTAAAGACTCCGGACTCGCCAGGGAAACAGAATCCAGAGACTGAGATAAAGACTCCAGGACCGCCAAAGAAGCAGAGTCTTGTCGATACTCTAGGAAAATCGGCAAAACAAACCCAAAAGGTAACCAACTCCCTCGAAGAAGATCTTACTTCTATAAACGGCGAGCCGTTGGGCATTGACAGCAGAAGCAATGCCAAAGCATTGATGCAAATGAATGTGGAACAAATCTCACTTGATCTAAAAGATAAGGAAGAAAGAGATTTGGATGATATCTCTCAGATGAATATGGTGGACATAGTCCAAGTTGATAAGTACATGATCAAACCCAGCACACAACTAAGTGCCCTCGACATCATCGACTCACAAATGGAAGACAAGTTGCAGCCATTAGCTCGAGAATGTTACTTCGTCGAGGCCAGTTGTCAAGCAAAACCATCACGACTCATATCCCAGCTAGTGGAAAGATGCATCACCTGCACCGAGTCCGCGCGACGGCAAACACCTGGCACCAAGTGAAGACGGAGTAGGCGAAATGGATCGATTGCTCTCTTCTCAGTCATAATTGAAATTTTGCGACTGTTGAGATTCTATCCGTTTTGTAAAAATTGTATAAATATATCCCAGAAACAAATAAAGAGGGCTGGACTTTTTTGAGTCGTTTGTAATAGAGTTTTTATATTGTGAGTTAATACAAGAAGATCTGGAGATTCTCAATTCCGTCACTTCTGTATTACAAGTTTGCTTCTCTGTATCTCATTTTTTCATTCCAATTCATATTCATAATTGATGTCCTTCGTTATACTTTAGTACGACCACTACTATAACGAATGAATTTGGGTTTTCTGTAATTGTTTATTGTCTTTCCTCTGCACCAGCTATCAGCGGTGTAAGACCAATCTGCATTTTCAGAATTCTACATGTATTCTTTGTTACATCAGTTATTTCCTCACTAATTTCCTCTTCTGATATATGTGAGATCTCTCTTTGACAGGAGCCTTGCGTAATAAACAACTAAATGTTTTTCTCTCACTTCACACCTTTTATTAAAATATAATACAGTTATGGGAACAAGCCTTAGATTTTCATCCACTTGCTATTTCTGCAATCGTAAGTCCTCTTTATGCGACCATTTGAGACAACACTTAATCGCTTTCAAAGTCTTTTCTACCATTCCTGTTCCTCCATGACAGTTCCTGCACCAACCCAACCTAACGTTGACCCCGGACTACTGAATCAAACACACATTGCCTTAAACCTCTTCGACACTATTCTCAAAACGACAACTAACTGGGCCGAACTTGAATGATCATGGACAACCATTGAACAAGACATAACTACCCAGGAACAATTGGAAGCTAGACAACGCCAACATAGAAATCTTCCCTAGTTTCCCTTACCGAAGGTTTACTCTTCCTTCTTCCACACCTATTACCCACTTTCGGATGCCTTGACACTGTACTTTCAAGCCTTAAGTACAGACTCAAAAACAACAGAGTGAAAGGGTTATCCCAAGCTCAACCTTCTCTAGTAGCTAAGATTTTCCCATTAATTTTCCCAGTTGGTTTATACCGGCTTTTATCTTGTATCGGTCCCACCTATAAGAGAAAATACAAAAAGAGAACGTCCAAACTAAAGGAGAAGCCTTGACAAGAAAAAGTAAATCCCATCGATTATTTGGCCGGATCGCAAGATCGGGAGTGTTATCACTCCAAGAAACCCTTTGTGGTTGCAGACCAAAGGTGCTTGGTAACTTAAGAAATGAATGTTTTTGTATTTTTGTAAAGGTGGATCAATGGGATAACTCAATTCAACTCATGGCATTCAGACATCAAAATGATAAACAAATAGACAATGCTCTCCAAGATTGGTTAAACAGTAAAATAGCTTTCAGTGGATGAAGAAAAGATTGTTCACAAACCAGTGCAAAGCAGGGTCTAATAAACAATTAAAGGAACTGATTATAATGTCATGAACCAAACAATAGGATAACAGGTATTCAAGGTTTGACAACAATATAACAGCGAAGAAGAAATATGAAAAACTGCCACCAAAATGGAAAGAAACCTATGATCTGTATTAGCAAATAAAAAGTCTGAGTACAAAGAGTATTACTCTATCCAGAATCGAACCCCTGGTTCATGTTCTTTTCTAATATTTATAAGATTACAAAACAATTATTTGATCCTAAAAACATGGATCAAATCAACTAAAAATAGCAAGTCAAAAACTGTTGCAAAATAAGTGGGATATTTCCTGAAAACGAGGTCAATCCCAGATTTGTCTCAATTGATGTTGATGATGTGTAGACAGCCTTCCAAGGCTAAAAGACCATTCTCCCATGGAGACCAAGTCGAGTTGGCTGATGTGGCAAAATACCCTGCTTTTTAGTTCAAATGAAATTGCCCATATACCTTTGAAATAATTCCTTTCTTCATCATATATCAAAAATGACTGCTGAACTGAGTGAGATAATTCATTAGACATGCATTGGAAAAGGTTCCAAACCTTTTCATATCAAAAATCCCCGACCTGTGAAAAAACTTATTCGAATTCTGGACACACAGACTTTCGGTGGTTGAATGGAACAGTTCCTGGGTGAGTTATCCACCGAAAGCGCCTGTTTCGGTGGTTAATGAGCACAGTGGGGCTCGCCTAAACCACCGAATGTTGCACTTTGAAGACCTTTCAAAATTGCAAAAATGGTTGTTCTGAAACTTCTTTTA
>ML811180.1:197034-237250 GCA_009831015.1 Picea engelmannii | reverse complement strand
TATTTTGCCATTTTCTTCACTGAACCAAATTCAAAAATTTTCTCAGCTATAAAAACACAAAAGTAGCTTTAGGACGCGACCAATAACCATGATATCCCCTACAAAATTCAACCGAAAAAATGGTTTCATTTTGGGAGTTAACAGGGAGAACCATTCCACTATTAAACGTTGTAGAGTCTAATTGGGCCTCGGTGGTGGGTTTCGTTCCTGCTGTTGAGTTAAATGGATTTAGTACCCCTGAACAATCTCCTTGCCTGTTTTCTTGGTCTGGTGTTTGTTGGGTGGGATTTGATGTTTGATGATCCTTCTTGGGTCTCTGTAGTGCCTTTTAAGTGCTTGTGGGATGACATGAAACCTATCTTTGGTTGAATTTTTGGGTGGAGTCTTTCTCATCATCTTTTCATTTTGATTGTCCTTGTACATTGGGCTGGGTGATTTGCTGATTGGTATCTTGTTTGAGTTATTTTTTTCTATACACAATAGAGTTTATATATCAAGTTGCTTTCAGTCCATGTATTTTCATTTTAATTATATTGAAAATACAAAAAAATAAGCATTTTGCATTGCTTGGCATTTTGGTCTTTTGAGTCCTTGTCATTATCTTAGTACATGTAATGAAAGATTGCATTTTTACTTCAGAATTGAATAGTTGAAATTGAAGATTGCATTTGTTTTTAGAAGCATATCACTTATTAAAAGTTGAAGTTAGGGCTTTGCATTACTTTCATATTTACTTTTGTTGCAGAGTCATAACACCATGAGTTTCACTACCATACCTTTTTGAGTAATCACTGCCACTAAAATTAACACTATAATTCAAAATCGATTAGTCACGATTTTATTTTCTAGGGTACACAAACTAGCTTAGGATTTAGTGCCTTGGAATAGGATTTTATTGAGTAAACTTCTCCAAGGTAATTAAATCAACATATGTGTATGAGAAAGGGAGTGGAGAAATCCATTGTATAATTGGTAATATCAGGAGGCTCCACTCACACCGGAGTTAATCACAAGGTCACACGAGGTTGGTTGAAGGGATATCCCCCCGATACCTTCTTAGCATCAGATATATTTCTGGGGATCTTGTTAGTCCTTTACCTCCGTGAGAGGTGGTAATTTCAAGGTTTCGGGCTTTGCTACCCTGCCCATACAGTGGACTTGACTTACGACTGCTCGCATGTGCATCAATTATACAATGGTTTATTAGTTGCTTGACTTAGGTGCCACATAGGTTACTTGCAGCGGTTATTCTGCAGGTATCCAGGGTCAGATAAGGGTCGGAAAACACACAACCTTTATGGAGGATTACCTCTCTGGGGGGATCTGATCGATTGGTTGTTAAGCCTACGAGGGCCCTTATAACTGATTCTTTTATGTCCGATCTTTAGCGGGGAGTCTCAGGCCCCTCTTAGGCGAGACATACCTTCTTTAGCGAGTGAGGCCACATTCAACTACTTTACCTCGTTTGTGTGCATATTGGCCATTTGACTTTTGGTGTGCTCTTTGATTATTAGTTGGCCTTAGGAGTCTATACTGAGTTTTCATTATCATGGATAGTGGATTTTCTTTTGTTCCCTCATTTACCGCTACCCACCCCATGATGCCTACTCATTTCATGGGGATGAATCCTTCCGCTTTTCATAATGGTATGCAAAACTATGACACTAAGTCCACGCCTTGGGTTCGTAGTCATTTTTCTGTTGATATGCCTTCACCCTTGCAATCCTCTCCCTGGTCTCCTTACATGAATCCTAGTATTGGATCTGGGGGCACCATGGCCCTGTGTTATTGGATAAATCCGTAGGTGCGGATACTAACCGATCTCCCTAGATCCACCTGGATCTAGAACAAATCAAGACAGAACATGACTCTTTCCCTAGATTCTAACCATTGAATTAAATAGGAGGCAAGAACAAAGAACATACCTTATTATCGCTTCCTTTGGTCTTTGTTGCTCCTGCTTCGCTCCAGTGCTCTCGTGCAGTCAATACCAAGACAACACAAACCAACCAAAGTGAAGAAAGCACAATCTATTCAACAATCAATCTATGTATATGATCAAGGAATTATACAATAAAGTGGAATTAGCTTTATGGGAAAGGGACATATTACTGTATCATATTAATGGAAAGTAAAGATTACAACCTGAGCCTTGATGTCGCAAACTTACTTTCGATGACCCTTGGCTTCGACACACACTTGCTCACTTGCATGAAGAAGATCAACTCTTGCTAGGGCAGCCGTGTGTTACCGTGAACGTCATCCATGACGTCACTTTGTAGAAGCTATGAGCTTCAGTTTTTGACATTTTGGTCTTCGGACAAACTTTTTGTAAAAAAATTCTTTCGATCGTTATATATACAGACGACTTCTACCGGTTTACTTTATATTGTGTGGAATTCGATGTGTTTAATTTATAAATGATTCAAATGTCTGTCCAATACATAATTAGCCAATGCATCTGTTAATGAATTTAGACATCTAGGAATATGTTGATATTCAATGTGATCAAAATAACGTTCCAAGAGACGAATTCACAAATACACCCGTAACAAAGTAGGACTTCGAATAGAGTAGATATTACTTATATGTAGTACTACAAGCTGCGAGTCAAGTCGCACAATCAAATGACGAATTCTGAGCGAGATAGCATCAACCAATAATTCAATAACGAAGCTATACTCTGCAATGTTGTTGGTCGCATGGCCGAGGCACACACCTCGTAAAGATACAAGTTCGTTTGTTGGGGCATAGATTGCCCACGCAGCGGAAGCAAGGTTTAGAGTACTATGACTAGCGCCATCAGCGAAGCCAATATAGGGTAGCGAAGACTCTGACATTTAGAAATCAAACACAATGTCACACAAGGGCAGAGACCAGATAATGACAAAAGCAAACTAAGGTAACATACTAAAAGTATGATACATTAAAATACAAGTACTTGTGCACAGATGATTTATGCATAGTACTTCTTCAAGTACAATCCATTCCTGGGTTCACTCAAAGGGATACCATCGTAATCTACCAACTCATATGCTCCCTTTTCCAAAACTCGGCGAACAATATAAGGACCTCGTCACATGGGTTCGAATTTCCCAGATCCTAACACATCTCGATCCTGTTCATAGAGAAGAACAAGATCACCTTCGGAGAAAACACGAGGTTTGACATGCTTGTCATATTGGGCCTTGACACGTTTCTTCTGGGTTTCTATTACTAGAGTGGCGTCACGTCGAGTTTCATCTAATCGCATAAGATACAATAGACATTCTTCTTCAGCAGAAGTGTTGGGTAGGAGTTCAACAACTAGCTTCAGAGAGGGTATCTCGCATTCTATAGGAAGAATGACTTCTACACCATAGACTAACCGAAAAGGCGTAAACCCAGTAGCGGACTTGACAGATGTCCGGTACGCCCACAATGCCGAAAACAACATTGTGTGCCAACTTGTTTTATGAATCCCTATCATTCGTCGAAGCATAGTGATGAGAATTTTATTAATCTCTTCAACTTGACCATTAGCTTGTGGATAATAGGGCATTGAGTTATCATGGCGAAGACCCAACTTTTTCGTAAGTTCAGACATCATAAAATTCCTAAAGTGGCTACCGTGATCAGTGACGATAGCTTGGGGAACACCAAAACGAGCTATGACATGATTAAAAAGAAACAACGCTGCGGTCTTTCCAGTATTGTCAAATGTTGGCATTTCCTCGGCCCATTTCGTAAAGTAATCAACGACTACAATGATGTAACCATGCCCTCCGGCCGAGTGAGGGTGACATGTCATGGAATCGATGCCCCATTTCGCAAAATGACCAACTAAGACCACAGGGTGAAGAGGAGCAGGATGTGACCGAATTTTCTGATTGTATGTTTGGCAGGCATGGCATTTCTGAACGACAGTAATGCAGTCGTTAAACAAAGAAGGCCAAAAATATCCTGCACGTAAGATCTTCTGGGTAGTAGCATACCCAGACATATGACCACCACATGCTCCAGAATGGCAGTCATTCAGAGCTTTCTCGGCTTTGTCGAACGTTAGACAACGTCGAAAAACAGAGTCAATTCCACGACGGTAAAGAGTATCCCCAATGATAATGTATTGACGAGCTTGATAGTGTATGCGACGTCGTTCAGTACTAGACAAAGTAGGCCGGAAAGTCTGGGTTTGGAGATAGATAATGATATCCCCATACCAAAGATCGTCAGTGCTAATAAGGAAAAGAGATTCATCGGGTAATGAATCAACTGCTACATTTTCTGTTGCAGAGTGAGGAAAATCGCATATCAACTCAGCAAAAACTAAGGATTTCTTGGACTTGGCGCGGTCGAATTCCAAGTCAAACTCTTGGAGTATCACAATCCATTTGGAGTATTTTTCCCCTAGCAATTGACGTGTCAAAATATGTTGCATAGGGTTGCAATGAGAAATCACCGTAGTTTTGCGTGAGAGGATATAGTGCCGGAAGCGTTGGACGGCTTGAACGGCAGCCAAGGCCAGTTTTTCGACATGTTGATACTTGATTTCAGTTGGTGTGAGACTTTGATTCAAGTAGTAAATAACATGTTCGTCGTGCACATCATCCTCTTGGACGAGAACCATGCCAATAGTGTACTCCGAGGCAACAAGATAAAGGAAATAATCGCGACTGTAATCGGGAGGAAAGAGAAGCGGAGCTCGCGTTAGGGACAAATTCAAAGATTCAAAAGCATTGTTGGCAATGGTATCCCAGACGAACTTTGAATCTTTCTTTAGTAGCCGCGTAAAACCATGGGTGATCTTGGCGTAATTAGGGATAAAACGACGAGGAAAGTTTGCTTTCCCCTGCAAACTTTGCAACTGGTGCAGTGTAGAAGGAGGAGGGAGATTAAGGATCGCCTCAACCTTCAAAGCATCCACCTGGATCCCTTGATGCGAAACGATAAAACCTAGAAGACGACCGGATTCCACATAGAAAACCCACTTATGAGGATTTAAACGTATCCTGTAGAACCGACAGCGAACGAAAATGGCCCAGAGGTGGGTTGGGTGATCGACTCTGTGCATAGAATGAGCGGGTAAATCGTCCAAATAGGGTTGAACGATATGCTTGATATCATGAAAGGCATAAGACATAGCACGTTGAAACGTCACGCCAACGTTCTTGAGACTGAAAGGAAGTTTCCGATAGGAAAAAGTACCCCAAGGAAAAATAAATGCAGTCTTATGTTGATCCTCGAGAACAATGTTAATTTGATTATAGCCGGAGAATCCATCCATGAGAGAGAAGATTTCACTTATGGCGCAATCATCGACAATCTGATCGACGAAGGGGGTAGGAAAGTTGTCTTTGGGACAAGTTTTGTTAATATCCCTATAATCAACGCAAACACGAATGGTGCCTCTTTTTTTGTCAATCGGGACAGGATTGGAAACCCATTCTATAAGAGCCACCGGATAAATAAAGCCGGCTTTCAGAAGTTTTTCAACTTCGAGCTTGATAGCAGCCGCTTTACGGGGGTGAACTGGACGAAGGCGTTGCCGGACAGGTTTAGCACCGGGGTATGTCTTTATCTCATGTACAACAATTGCAAGGTCAATACCTGGCATGTCTTCATAGCTCCAGGCGAAGATGTCACAAAATTCTTTGAAAAGAGACGTATAGGTGACGATTTCGTCGGAAGAACATGAAGCTCCAATATGGAAATTTTTGACAATCCCAGGTTTGATGGATATGTCAATGGGAATTGTGGGTGAGATATTACTTAAGTTCCCTTCGACAAACACATCATATGTAGACTCGGGAACAGTCAAAATGACAACAACGGTCGACGGGGTCTTAATCCGTTGGTAGTTCTCAAGAGTGTTTGTTCTAGAAAGAGAATGGAACGATGATGCCCATCATCCCAAGGGGTGTCCTCCATGACGGACATAATCATCTCATCAGTGGGAAAAATAACACGAAAAGGATCGGGAGACAACCCATCAAGAGAGAGGGTAGAAGGTATTGCCGATTGAATGGCCTGATATGCAGATTCAACTGGACTTAATGGCATTACGTCGCCGAAACGAAGATGATCTCCAGGGTTAGGGACAATCCAAGGGTCTTGTGACGCAGGAAGTTCATGAAGCATGATGGAGATCATGTTGATAGAAGCAACGGATGAGCGTGGAACATCGGGCGGTGGAATGGGGAAAGTACCCATTAACAAGGAGTCCTTTAAAAGGCCTACACCGACATTCTCATAACCCGGTGGGGTTTTAGCAATAAACGACACGTTTCCAGTATGGGTATCAGAATTGAAGAAGGAAAGTTGGTCGACGGTAACAACCTTTCCTTGATGAGGGAAATGTACTACACGAAAAAGTGTCGACACAACGGTGCGCATGGAATCGATCCAGCTGCGGCCAAGTAGAGGATTATAATCAAGGGGAGTGTCAAAGACTTCCACTTCGACTTGGACCGTCTTACCTTCTAACGTAATGGGAAACGAAGGAAGAACACCGTAGGGCTTAAAACCAGAGCCGTTGAAGGCTTTAAGAGTGTTCTGGGATTCATTCAAAGGAGGAGAGCCAATGGCTTTCCAACATGCAAGAGACATAACACACGTCGAGGCACCCTCATCAATAACGGTTCGACAAATGTTCTTGTCAGAAACCACAACTTGTATTTGGAACGCAAGTTGGGGGGGTAACCTTGGAATGTGATCTTCCAAGTCAAAGACTATCAAATTCATATCCGTTGGATCAATTCCACCAATAGCTTTCAACAAGGCCTTCCGTTGTGCAGGACAAGACTGAAGGACTTCAAGGGCTGACATCGCAGAAGGTGCTTAGGCCAGATCTTCAACAATACTGTAGTTCTGGGCCAGATGAGCATGAGGATTGAAAGCCGATTTCCTAATGACACCTTTTGGGGGTGGTCGCAGAACTGTATCAAGGCTCGATCGTTCGAGATGAAGAGGACCATTAGTAGGTGGAGTCGCGGGAGAGGGTTGGACCAACGAAGGAGGTAAATCATCAACCTTCTCCTTAGATGGAGAATAATCTTTGGCTCGAGTAGTGAGTGCAACGTTGTTCTTCTTAGAATCACCAGTACACATCAAAACATATGATGTCGTAGAAGAGGAGGGTTGGTCGTGAATGACCAATTGAGCCTATTGTTGAGACGGGAAGGGTTGGGACAAGACTTCCGGTGTAGGTGGTTTTGGAGCTCCTTGAAAGAACTTAGTGACCTCGACACAACGTGGACAATCCTTCGTGTAGTGATCGTCACCACAGATAAGGCAAGGGTATCAGGGTTTGCGCTTATCCTGATCTTCAACAAGAGTGGTTTTAGTTTTCTCTGCTTGATTATTATTTTTTCCCTCCTTATTCTTACCTCTCCCCTTTTTAGATTTGTTTTTACCTGCTGGGGTAGATTGGAAAACATTTACCTTAGAATTCTTGCCGGTGGGAGTGGCAGGAGACGGAGCATTTTGAACATTAGAAGAATCAGATTTAGGGGTTGTGCTTGAGACAAAATGTGATTGGGTTTGGGCAGTACCAATCACACCATCAGCTGCATGCGAGGCATCATAAGTAGTTGAAGTACTGGAAGTATTAGAACGAGGTAAATCAGGTAATAAATCGTAAAGGGTCCCCGTTTGCGAATAAACGAGATCAATATATTGAGCATGACTTATAGCCTGCTCTTTCGTGACAACGCCACCCATGGAAATGTCCTTACCAATTTCGTTCACAAATGATTTTGTAAACCATTCTGCCAGTAACTGATCAGGAAGCTCAAGTTTAATGAGATGTCGTCTCCTTCGCCACTCATGGATATGATCAGATATATGAGTGCCTTTAGTCTGTTTGAAGGAAGTCAAAATCTCAGTCCCGGTATCATAACAGATCGGTAACTGGTAATGCGTAAGGAAAGCCATAGCTAGGGTATTGAAATCAAAGAAAAAACCTCGTGGCAATTCAATATAGCACTTCGCAGCAGAACCGGTAAGGGTTCGTTGAAAAAGACGTAAACGAATAGAGTCATCCATCAATGAGTTGGATGAACACCATAGGTGAAAAGTCATAACGTGATTGTTTGGGTCCTCTCCCACTTTGCCATCGAATTTAGGAATGTCCGATGGAAGCTTGGCTGGAATAACAGGCCATTGGGGAGAGTGACGAATAGGATCATTTAAAATCCTTGACAAATCCGGCAAATCCAAAGTAGCAAGAAAAGGTAATTGTCAATTCACCTACGGGTACTGGTGGCTTTGGGGTGGAAGCCCTGTCGGCAAACCAGTAGGACCGTAAGCGGTCTGCGCATAATGGGAAGACCCAGGCAGATTCGGTGGTGGTTGGAGAGGATAGTAACTCTAGGGATTGTGACCTTGAGAGGGGACATGAGTTTGAGCATTTAGGATTGGGTATACCTAGATATGGTTGGCCTATAGTAGGGACAGGCAACTGCTGCCCCCCAGTCGTTTGAGGAGGATTTTGTATCATCTGATTCCAATACTGTGCCAAAGAGGGAGGTATATTTTGTCCAAAAGGTGGGGTTGGTCCCCCTATCATAGGTGGTGTTCCAACCAAAAGTTGTGTCCCAATCGAAGGTTGTGTAGTAATTGGAACGTGTCCGGAAAGAGGAAGTTGAATCATACCACCTTGTCCACCAATGAGAATCTGCAAGTTTGGTGTAATGGACGGGATAGTGCCACTAGGATTAGGATTGCCAGTGGAAGATAAGAAAGGGATTCCAAAAGTAAATTGAGGGAGTGTCGGAATAAAACCAGGAATAGGGTGCCCAGGAAAAGAAGGACCACCTGGAGAACCGGATGGGGTTTGTGGAGGTGTTGGAATAGAAGCATTCAATGCATGGTATCCGGGTGGTAGTGTCAGAGTGACATTGGGCATTCGCTGCGTGTTAATAGGAGCAAGACCAACCGCAGTGAAACCGGTTGGGACACTTGTAGTATTCGTGAGATGGGCCATTTTGGCAGGGACAGTGAAATGATAAGTGGTATTCAACGGTACTGTCTCGAGATTAGAGATCTCAGAAATCACAGGAGGATTAATTTTAGAAATCACGGGTGAACCAGGACCAAAAAGGTCTCTTCAGAAAACACCTGTAGACTAAAAAGGATCTTGGCCTTCTATGCTGGGAAAAGGTCCAATGCGTGAACCAGAAGATGTAACAACTAATTCTCCGAAATAATTCAGTCGCATAAATGGTCGCTCAGAACCAGGGTGAAGCCAAAAGTCCTCTCGAGTATTGGTAATTCAAAAAGGTTCTAGAGAGTCAGTTCGTTCCACTTGTGGTGTGGGGACAACTGTGGCTTCACTTTGCCGAGGAGAGCCCTCAGGTGTACCTGTAGGAAAGGGTTGAGAATCGTCCATATGCTCTGGAGATAAACCCTGCATTCTACGTGAACGACGTGGGGGAGCTATTGTAAATGAGGAACAATCTTCGCGAAGAAAATCCTATGGTCAACTTCGAGAAACAAACAACACGCGCTAGTAAACAAAATCTAGGAAGCAATCACCAGGCAAACAAGACCTTCTAATTTCAAAGCCACTAGTTGGTGATGAAATCCAACATCGCAACAACGAGATGATAAGGGGCGGGGCTAGGGTGGAAAAGTTACATTGGCGACCTGCTTAACGGACTTACACCCTGGTGCAAGCTCCCACACATAATCGTGGGTATACCCTCCAAGGAGCCGAGTGAGTTTGGTCAATGTCAATTCCAGTTACCGTGAAGACTTTCCCCTCCACAGTCACCTTAGGTAAGAAGCTAGAAAGATAGGCCACTAAGGTCACCACCAACAACAATAAATCCTGGGGTAACAGTCGATAGTCTGATCCACACGCAAGGGCAGGGTATCGAGCCCGAAATTAACTCAAAAGGATTCCACTCATCATTGTGGGTATACCTTCGAGTGATCCCTGTAATACGTGCAATCTCTACACCGATATCAACAAAGCAGGGTGAGTAACTCTGCCAATATCAATGCGACCTAGTGTTTGACCCTTGTGTGAGAAGGGCTTTTTGGGACAAGATGTTGCAAATGGAATTTAACACTCCCTAACACAAGATGCTATTGTGTGTTTTGTGCTTTTGGAGAGTGTATCTCTCTTCCTACTCCAAAGTGCTAGCCTAGCTAAATATTGGTCTAATAGAACCCTAGAAAAGAGTTACTAGATAAATTTTATGATTACGCAGTGTTATTAAGAGCTGTTGTTTACTCAAAGGAAACGGAAGTGAAACTTATGTTGTTTGACTCTGACCCAACAATGCAAGGATGAGAATGAAATATATCACTTTTCGTTCAATGAATCCTATGTATGGGAGAGAGAGAAATTTTTCCAGATCAACCTTGAACTACAATGCAAAATTTCCTTTAAAATGCAAATGCAAATAATCACTTATCAAATGACAATTCTCTATTGTGTCTTTTTCAAATACCTCAACAATCTCAATAATTTGATTTTCAATGTTTTCTAAAACGAAAAGAATTTTTTGAAAGAAAAACTTGTTGTTCACTTTTCAAAAAGGACCCACGCTATGACAGTGAGAGTATAGAAAATCAAAAACCAAATGAACAAGCAATGATAAACACCAATCCACTCTTTCAACGAAAACAAAAATAAAGAGCAAACCAATGTAGTCTTTTCAAATGCAAAAGAAAATGATTTTTCAAACCATAAGCAAATGATAAAAACCAAGAAAACTTAACTTTCAACCAATCGCTGGATCTTAACTAATCAAACACACTCAGATTCTGAAAACAGAGAGAATGGTTTTGCCAAGAAAATCCAAGAAACGAAAGTCAAGCCACAAATGACAAGAAAAGCCTTGAAATCCTAAGACTGTTCATGCATGCAAATGAAGACAAGAAGAACATCAATCAATGGTCCAAGAAACTCTTATGAGGCAATCAAACTGATCTGGGAGGTTAAAAATGCCAAAACTCAAAGCCAATTTTTTTGAAAAAATTGAGTTCGCAGACAAGCAATATTACACAATGCGAGAATCATTGATTCTCGCAGATGACCCTTGAGTAGGGTGCGAGAACCTCGCACTGAAACCTAAAGGAAGAGTGTGAACCCTACCAGTTTTCACAGGCTGCAATGAAGTGCAGTGCGAGAATGCCTGAACATAATCAAAAATTTGAAAAATGAAACAAAATTTAAAAAGGCTTCTGGACCCAGAGGGTCTCTCAGGATATCCTGAAGACTCAGAGATTGATAGGACATGAGAAAAGTGAAACCAGAGCAAATGGCCACATAAAATATCAAAAGCCATAAAGAAAATGGGATTGATACCCAGTGGAGTCGCCAATTTTGTTATTGGATAAATCCGTAGGTGCGGACACTAACCGATCTCCCTAGATCCACCTGGATCTAGAACAAATCAAGACAAAACATGACTCTTTCCCTAGATTCTAACCATTGAATTAAATAGGAGGCAAGAACAAAGAACATACCTTATTATCGCTTCCTTTGGTCTTTGTTTCTCCTGCTTCGCTCCAATGCTCTCATGCAGTTAAGACCAAGACAACACAAACCAACCAAAGTGAAGAAAGCACAATCTATTCAACAATCAATCTATGTATATGATCAAGGAATTATACAATAAAGTGGAATTAGCTTTATGGGAAAGGGACATATTACTGTATCATATTAATGGAAAGTAAAGATTACAACCTGAGCCTTGATGTCGCAAACTTCCTTTCGATGACCCTTGGCTCTGACACACACACTTGCTCACTTGCATGAAGAAGATCAACTCTTTGGATAAACTCACTGAAGTCTCCAAGCTACTGTTCAAGTTCAATCCTTCACACAATTCTTTCACCAATTCTCCAATGAATCTTGGTTCACCTTTTCCATGAGAATTCACTCAATATATAGGAGAGAATGAATTAGTTACTTGGATAAGAATGATCCCAAAATATCAGGGAATCTAGTACTAGGATAACCATTCGAATGCCATCTCATCCTTCTAGAAGATTCCCTTCTAGAAGCATCGAGAATTCACCTTTTTCCTTGCTTTAGAAAGAGTTCGCACCCTAGCAGTTCAACACAGTGCGAACTTCTAGCACCCTGGCTTAAGGCAGCCTGCGAGAATCATGCATTCTCGCAGGAAAATATACTAGCAGCCTGCGAACAGTCTTCAAAAATGAGTTTTCTGGAAGAGATGAAAATAACTTTTTCTTAGGAGAAAGTTCTTATGAAGAGCCTTAGTAGACCATCATCAATACATCATCATGATGACCAAAATCATGGGTAACACCCTGATGCCTTCTTCTTCGTTTGATATGAGTCATGTCCCTCAACCAACTCTCACTATGGGAGGTTGGAACCTCCCCTCTTACGGATCTAGTCCTAGCTATGCTCTTTCAAAAGCCAATACTCAGATGGGTGCTTATTCTACTTATTACACCCCATCCATGTATCCTTCGTCCACCATGTTGGTTCCTTCAAATACTTTTCCCATGATAGGTCCTCATATATCCCTGAGTATTTCATACAGGGAGAATCAATTTTACGGTTCAGGCTACCCTCTTTATGGAACACCTTCACAAGGGGGAAACATATATCCTCACTTGAATAGTCCTTATCAAACTTCCGTCTCTTTTCAGACTTCAGTGACGATGCCCATACACACCTCTTCGAATCAGTTAGGCGGAGGATACTACCTTTCCGGACAGGGACACGGGGTAAACCAGGATCCTTCCTGGCTTGCAATGTTCCAAAGCCAGTCTTTCCCTGGACCTTGGTATCAAATGCCACAACCCACCGCTAGTCCAATCACTACTAGTTATACTAGAGCCCCATCACCAACCGTTTCTAGTCATGTTGGATATGGGTTGATGACCTCTGCAAGTCATGTTGACAACTCGCACCCAACTATTGCTAGTCATGATGGGGGCATCACTCTAATCGCCATGAGTCATATCACTTTCACATCTTCAACCTCTGTACATCATGTAGGAGATGACTCTCTCGCCTCTACCAGTCATGTTGAGAGCACATCCCCAACCGTGGTGAACGATGCTGGGGGCATTGAGAAGCCTTGACACATCATATGTAAGCCTAAATTCCTTTGCAGGACTTGTGGAGGAGATCACCTTACTCGTTTGTGTTGAGCTACTGCTGGGATACCAGAAGAGTGGGGCTCACCTAAGGGCCATTCAGATTTTGAGGCATATGTGGTTTCCCCACACATTGTTTCTCCTTTGATTGACACAGTAGTAATTCTGCTGCAGTCCTCTCTTGACCATACTCTCGTTGTCGAGGGTGATGTATCCCCTATCCCTGTTATCCTGCATCCACTTCAACCTAGAATTGAAGACGTGGTCGTACTAGTGCCATATCTGGTCAATCCTACTCTCCTTGTGGAGGGTGATTCCTTCAACCACGTCATCAACATTCCTGATCCTACACCTTATGAACAAGAGAGATTTTTTCTCTCCCCGAGTACTCTCCCTCCAAGTCCCAAGGAAGTTCCCTTCGATTGGGATGGCCTTGTGGGGTATCCAATGCCCCCGCCTATGTCTTTTCCAGTAAGAGACATTATCCAACATATCACAAAGACGATATCCTCCGCTAGTGATTTATCCTCCTCGACTTGGAGAACTTTGGGATTTCTCAAGATTATGTCGGTTATTCGTAAGATACTGAAATTCCACAAAAGTCCAGCACTGGAGCCTTGGCCTCCCCCATGACTTGTCGCCTAGAATATCCCAAACGAGTCTGAATTAAGATCTTTTTCGACTCGTCTAAAAAGAGAAAATATTGCAGAGTGATTTGTCCCTTTCACACTCGTTAAATTGGACTTGAAAGGTCATGAGTCACAATTAAGCTCTTTTTCGACTCATTTTCAAAAAGGAAAATATTGGCAAGTGAACTTGTCTCTTTCACACTCGTAAATTGGATTTGAAAGGACATCTATTTGGCACAAGTTTATCCCTTTTTCACACCAAGTAGACTAAATGCCATAAAAAAGGACATTTTTTTGGTGTTAATTTGTGATTGCATCTCATGCCCTCGCTTGCAGTATTGAGCCTATAGACGATTCTCTCTTTTCATTGTAAACCATTTGCCTCAGCAGTTTTTTCATCCTCAACCAAGAAAAGCCTTCTTCACATCCTTTGCAATTTGACACCCTATACCTAGGAGGGAACATTCCCCCAAGTGTCCATATCCTGCATGCATCTCCTTGCATTGAGCATAGGTATGTTCCACTGCTGGAACTATTTTTGCTTACTTGTGACACTCGTTTCCTCCTCTGTATCATAACATTCATTTGTCTATGAAAAAACAAAAAAAAGACGGGCGAGAAGGGAGTATTATATTGTATCGGCAACAGTCGTGTCGCCTTTGAACAAAGCGCGAAATTATTGAGTCCATTCATCATCATAATTTTGTGATTAGCATGGCCTTAGGAAGTTGAGCTCATTACAGAGTCTTCTCTACCGACTGGTTACTCTTCCAGTCCCTATAGAGAGTTTCATTGATACCTCCTGCATCTCATGGTTTCATCATTGGGTTTATGCTACCAGAGTCCTCCATATGTCTCATGCTCTTGTTCAAAGGAAGTCTGTCAACCTGTTTCGACTACTTATCAAAACTCTTGACTTTGCATGTCGGCCATACCCTTAGTTTTTCTCAGAATGACATGATCTTGTAGTCCTATCACACACCTTGGCCTTACTTTCATCATTGGTAGGCAACCTTGAACTCAACATTCAACATTTCATCATTGGTAGTTGACTGGGTGGTTTACCTTGTGTTCAACGACAAGACATCTACTCACACTTTGGGATTCGTGCAGTGTCTTGGATGCCATTAGCCTTATTGGTGGTTTCCTCACCTTTGTCAACAATTTTCATCATTGGCTGTTATTCAGAGGGTCTTTTTCATGTATCGCTTGTACTTGGCACACGCGAAAGACACACAAGGTCGTTTGTTCGTGAACATGTTCTTTGTCCGATTTCCACCAAATCATGAAGCTCCTGCTTTGTACCTCGTGCTGACTGATGAGAGATGCATTAATTCTCTCCTTTCAGCGGGTCTCCTTCTATCGACTTCAACCCATTTATTCCAGAAACATGACCTAGACTCTTATGAGTACCTTGAGGCTTGCAGTCATTTGTGGCAGGCTCTCTCGCCATCGATAGTTGGGAATACATCAATGTCTCCTAATCGATGAATTCTTCAGGTGTTCGACACCAACTCCTTTATTCACACTTGTAAGAATGTACTCGGTGCCTTGATACCTACTTTCATTATCGGTAGGCTGTCTCGCGTTTGTTAACAGTATACCTCAATGACCGGTAATCAAACGATGTCTCATTGTGTTCGACCTCAACTCCTTTATTCACATGATGTAGACTTGCACCGTGGGCGGATTGTGTAGAAGACTTGAAGACATCACTATGTGGCCGCAACTTTCCTGAGCTATTGCTTCCTTTTCATTGGACCAGTACCTATATGACTTCAATGATCATGGGATATCAGATTGTACTCCATTTTATACATATATCTTCATATTGGTTTTGAGACTAGTTCTACTGGGCCTTGTTCATGACTATGACAACTTTTTGGCTTGTAACCGCATTTGTATTTGCCTATTCATGGCCACAGACACTTGTTTGGTATATTTCACATGGATCTGCAGTGTAATTTTATTGGCAACCATGTATGCAAAGTCAACACAAAATGTAATGAGCAACTAGTTCTTCCAGTTGGTTCCCCATCACTCCATTTCTGGGTTGTTTATAATGTATTTCAGCCATCGCAGATACTCCTCTGACCTCACACATTAGGGGGCATCTGTTATAGAAATATTTGCCTCACCCTATGCAATCTTGCACATAAGGCCTTTTTCCATCTCCCCATGCAGACTTATCATCTCTATTTGTAAAATCTAGAGCCAAAAATACATATTTTTCCACATGTACACATCTTGCCTACTATACAACATGCGTATATGCAGGCTGATCCACTACAACTAGTGTACATTGGGATTTGTGCTAGAAAATGAAAATTAATGTCGGGTTTCCATGTCACCAAAGGAGATCTATGATCCTTGGCCTTCCATATACTGGAAACATTCCAACTCGACGCTTTAGTTCCATTTTGAAGGCTATAAATGGGCCAATTCCGAGCTATGGAAGGAGGGGAAAGAATTCAACTTTGAGAGAAAAGTTACTCTGGAGAAATTATTTACTTCATATTGAGTCTACATCCCTTTGTCCTTTAAGTCTAAACACAATGTTCAACCCCCAAGCTCTTCCCTTATTGATTGAGAACCTCATTGTTTCTCTCTTATGAGATTGCCTTTGGTGGAGGCCCAACTGGAAGGAACTTAGTTTCTTGGTTCCGAACCGTGCCGACACGGAAGTCTGTAACATTTTCACTTTTGCTGATCATTTATTAATAGAAATACTCTTTTCCCGTTTAATTGATATATTGCAAATATTTGAATTATTATTCCATGGGAGTATTTGTCATGTTTATTAATGGATTATGCTATTGAATGTGCTACCATCATATAATATCACCATATGCTTTCTTTTCTTGGTTGTTGAGGACTAGTTGCAAGTATATTGCTTTGGGTCAAGTGCTCAATGGTGGACTTCATTGAACGTCTGGACGAGGTAGGATTTTTATCTTGTCTTTCTAGCATATTTGTTTATATAGCATACTTGAGAAGCGAGTTGATTTCTATAGTCATTTCCGTCTGTTGTGGTTTGCCCTAGCCATAGAGATATTTTCCTCGTAACACCATATACCCCTCTCAAGATATTGCAAGATCCGAGAGTTGTGAATGAACCTTAACAACTATATCCATGTTGGATCTTGTGACTCTATCCTTTCCTCTCCTTCGAATAATGCGGGAAGAGAGAATGCTAGAACCAAAATCGAGGAAATAAGGAGTAAGCATAGTCTAATAGAGAATATCCATTAGGTTAAAGAGAATTAACTTGTCATTACTATGCTTACTCTTACATGGTTGAGATCTTAGAGTGAGAAACCTATCTTCAAATTAAAGATCTATCAAGTCTTTTTTTTTCCTCCAACATATTTACTATTCTTGGACAATACCAAGAAAGGATTCATTATAGGATATGAAATCAGAGCATATGTAGAACCTCTCATTGGTTTCCATGACCCTATTGCAATGGGACAATTCTTCACATAGGATTTTGAAAAGAGAATACTAATATACATTCTATAAAAACACCCAAGATTAAGCAAATTTTACAAAACATTAAACACTAGTACTGGATAAAAGCATGGTGGTTGTAAGCTTTCTCCTATTTTTTTGTGTTGGCCTAAAAGTTCTGATCTACACCCAACATTTTCACATCTTCATGTTGTTTTTATACAATCTCATCTTCCTTGACCTCCTCAACTACATACCCAATAGACAAGCTCGTATTTGAAGCCCCTGAAGTAGGACTTTTGACCAGGTTTGCAACAATTCGTTGACGAGTAGCACATTTAGCTTGAAGTGCTTGTATTTTCCTCTTTTGATTATGCAAGGTTTCCAGGATGAAGGCATATTCATTATTTCTAGTTTCTTCCCAAGAATGCATCCTACCAATAATAGAGAAAATCATATTCCCGTTATTAGTGATACAATCTTCCCATCTCCTCATAACTCAGTGAATATCGGTGGTTTCATACAATGGGCATCTCCCATAATGCACGTGGTCAATTCTAAAGGAATTACATAACTCCTACAAAATCCCCCTACCTGCTAACATACTACGATAACCATTAATCATTTCCTTTTTCATTATTCCCTCAAACAACTGACAACATCTCAAAAGACTATCGGTTTCATATTTTGTTACTCACTTTTTCAGTTTTGACATAGTGAGGGGGGTGCACTAGAGGCTGTAAGAGGAATAACATTTGAGTTATGATTCCAGGCTTCCAGATTAGGAACCGACCCACACTAGACCCACTGATCCACCAAACAGGATTGAGTGACCTAGAGTCCCATGGGAATGAACTAGAACCTATCTCAAGATAAGAGGAAAAGCTCCAATTCAAGCCAGGACAAAATAGATCAAGAAACCACAGAGAAAGAATCCATAGAGGCTCCCCAATTTGCATACCTGAAGCCAAATCCATTATCCCACCTACAATAAAACCCAAATCTGAGTGCAATTGATGAACCTGCTCCCACATTAAACACTAAGTGTGTGAGGGTATCGTAGAGGTTCTGCACCTTGAATGACATGTTTCAAGATTAAATCGTCCATGCCATTTGTCTCTCATGCAAATCAAATACATAACTATGGTTTGAAACTCAAGGGATGGGGGAAGTTGACACCCCATGTTTAGTTCCTAAGGTGCCACAATCCCACTAAGAGGCCATGTTGGCCATATGATTTTCCTTTTTGTTGAGCTTCCTTAGGATGTGATAATATTTGACACTTTCAAACCTACTAACTTCCTTTCGTATTTGCTTAACAATTCTTACGAGTTTTCCATCACTCAAAGATGAGGCTCTATGCATCAATTTGATAACTAATGCCAAATCCCCAATAACAATTAGGCTTCTAATATAACTTGCATCAAGAAGCTTTAGCTCCTGAAATAGAGTCAATAACTCTACTTGATTATTTGACATTGTACCCAAACACCATTAAAAAATGTTTTCTTAATTTCCTTTTGGATACAAACAATCCCCTTACACCTACCACCCCTTTAATAATAATTTGATTGTTAATAACATCATATAACCCATAAAATTTATTTTATTCATAAAATAAAAAGCGATTAATGTTAAATTTGGCACCACTTCAAACTTCATGAATGTTTATGATTTTTAATTTTTTCAAGTGGATTTATTTTAGACCAGCATAGATCCATCTTAAACCTGGATCTATCAAGCATCGAGAGGGATCAATTTTTTTAATTAATTTTTTAATGCAACGTTATCTAATCTAACATTATGCTAACGTGACAACATCTCCTCCATATTGAACCGTAGAACAACTCGCTACTCTCAATGCAAATATACACAATATTAAAAAGCGAGGCTAATTTTTTAAAATACACACAACAATATTGAAGCTAATTTTTTGAAATATACACAATTAAAAGGCTCTTTTTTTAAAACATATACACAACCGTCTTGACAACTCCAACCGAATTAAAAAGACAATTTTTTAAAGCATATTTGTGCTCTTATCTTGTTCCTTATGGTGTATCAGGAACATCATAATCTCATCAAATACCATGTTCTTTACATAAATATTTAAACACAATATCATCACATTCTTTTCACAGTATGTTTTAAGAATCTTGGATCATAGCGAATGTTTGAACTCTTCAAATTAAAAAAACAACACCTTGTTGGTAAATTTTTTTCTTCCTTAATTTTTTTAAGGTGAAATACATGTTTTGGAAAATTTATTAGATATTTATTATTATTATTTTGAGGATGGTATCTAACATAAATTGGTTAATCATGTTTTTGGCAATCTAATTTGATGAGAATATCGAGTAAAGGCTTATAATATTCATAGAGGTAGTTAGCACGAAGACTTGACCTCACAACATATTGCTTATAATTCACAACACTCAACCAATCGAGTTAACACATTCGGCTAATCCCCACTTCCATTTATAGTAGAGGATTTTTTTTTTTTTAATTTTTCAATTAATTATATGGGTTGCAAAAAAAATTGCTCAAATTTTACAATGTTTTCAAATAATTTTTTATTAAAATGTTTTTTTTTCTAAGATTAAAAATATTATTTAACTATTTTTTGATGGGATAAAAAGAAGTTGACGTGTTGTGTCTTTTCATTGCCAAACCATAAAAATATTACATTTTTAGGAAGAAAAATTCAAATGATAATCATAATAATAGTTTGTAAATTGGGTGTAACTCTAGTGGTTGTGACAAAAAGTTGGTACCCTCCCCCCTCGGGTTCAAATTCCACTTTGTGACATGTTTTCTCTTAACGAGTGAATGTTGATGAGTTATATATGATTTATTCATAAGTTGTTGACCTTGTCTTGTGCCTTGCAAAATCTAGGGTTTACTCTAAGTACCATCCTGAGATGAGGGAAGTGACCAAGCAGTTTCCCATGACATATATTATATTGAAAAATAAAAATTAATTATAATAATAATAATAATAATAATAATAATAATTTAATTTTAAGACCACGACCTACCCAAACACCAAATCGATGTATAAGACCCCCTTATTTGTGTGACAAAGAACCCTCTACAGATTTACATTGTTATCATATTGTTCAATAAAATTGATATGAAGACAAATAAATAAATTATATTAACAAATGTCCCAAAAGGTGCAAAGATGCGTCGATAAAAGAGCCAATGTATAAAAATGAAAATAAATAAATAAAATGGTATATCCCCCAGCTTGCTTCAACCTCGGTCTAAATTGCAAACACATATTCTAGACTTGAAGAAATCCTACTGACCAATCAAGAATCTAATATAATTTTTATGAAATCCAGGTCTTTTGCAACTAAAGTGCACACACATACACATTTCTTGAAGCAGGAAAATCATTCTATTTAGAACGAGCAAACAACTAGAGAAGGGGTCACCTTTGGGCAATCCTTGATGGTTTCTAATTGAATATACATCCTTTGGCTTTCAAATTGATGCATATCTCATCTGATAATTTTAAACAAACAACTCAAAGAAACACATATTTGGGCTCTTCATGAGAAAACATCATATACCAATAGTCTGAAAAAGGGCATTGTATACCCAAGTGCAACAAGAGTTCACTACTAACCATTTTGGGTAGGTCTTAATTTAAAATAAAATGTGGCCATATGGTGGAATTTTCTTAACTGTACAATCTCCAACGCTCAGACAAGGCACGTATTATCATGACTAGCGTGGAGATGAAACCGATCGACGAGTTGACTAAGAGTGTTCTCGGTTTGGTGCGATGGAGGGCGCATCAGGCATACTTGAAAAAATGCACGGTGAGTTCGAGAGAGGGTGCATCAGGCATGCTTGGAAAGTTGCACAATGAGTCCCTATATTTGGTAGTCTTGGTGGCTGACTTATGGGTGATGTCTACGAGATGGTCAGGATGATGTACCAGAGTGTAGGTTGGGAGGACCAAGGAGGACGTCTTGTTGAGTAGGACAGGCGACCAACCAGAGAGATGATATGTCAGGCTTCTCGATGGAGCATGGCGTGACTTGGCAATGTGGTAGATTGTGTATCTCCCATGGCAAGGCGACATCAGTGGTATGTGCATTGAAGGTACACAATTTTTTATGAGAAGGGGCATGATCTTTGAGGACTATCACAAGTCATCTTAGATGGATGATAGCATGATTTCATGTTGGCTAGTCAATTGTCCAAGTATTCTTTTGTTGGGGGAGGCGTGTGTAGGAGCCAATGGTTGGGTGACGATGGTGAAGCATAGATTATGGTGAAACGAGCATTCGAACTTCCACATGATTAAAGATGTCTAGCTTTTTTTCATCAGGACATGATGATGAGGTGTATTCTAGATGATACAAGCGGGTTGTTGGTCAAGACCAACACATGAGGTCATGTTGGTGTTGCTCGAAGACTAGACTTCTTGGGTGGTATGGGATGCTCAAGGGAGACAACTGTAGCCTCGTGAAAAATGGTTCAGAGTGTCATTCGATTAGACATTGCATAACTCTCTCTTCACCACCACAAATACCCCTTTCATTGGATGAGATGATGGGGCTATGTTGATGAGGATGCCAATGATTTAATGTGGGGGAGAATGTAATATATCCAGTGCTTATGTAGGGTACAATATCATGACGAGCATAGAGACGTGATCGGTTGAGGATACAACTAAGAGCGCACTTGGTTTGGTGCGATGGAGGGTGCATTGGGCATACTTGGCAAGACACATGGTGAGTTCAAGAGAGGGCATGTCAGACATGCATGACAAGTTGCATGACGATTCCCCATATTTCATAGCCTTCATGGGTGACTCATGGGTGTATTTCGTGAGACGGTCAGGGCGTTGTACCGATGTGTAGGATGGGAGGACCAAGGAGGACGTCTTGTCGACTAGAATGTATGACCAACCAATGAGATGCTATGTTAGGCTTTTCGGCAGAGGATGGTGCGACTTGGAAATGTGGTAGAATGTTTATTTCCCATGACAAGGTGACATCGGTGGTATGTGCATTGAAGGTATGCAAATTCCTTATGAGAAGGGGCATGATCTTCGGTGACTATCACGAGTCAACCTAGATGGATGATAACATGATTTCACATTGGACAATTAGTTGACTGAGTATGCTTCGCTCAGGGGAGGTGCGTGTAGGTGTAGATGGTGCATCATCGCCTATGGTGAAGCAAGCATTCAAACTTATTCACGGTTAAAGATGTATGGCTTGGGTTTTCCAGGACATGACGATGAGGTGTATTCCGGATGATACAAGTGGGTTTTTGTTCAAGCCTAGCACTCAAGGTCATGCTATTGTCGCTCGACAACTAGACTCCTTTGGTGGTACAATATGCTCAAGGGTGACAAGTCTAGCTCCATGACATTAACTATGACAAGATCAAGGCACTTTTAGATGATGAATATGAACATTTATTTTTAAACATGTGGTCTTGTGTTGGGAGGAAGGATAAAGAGAGCACCAAGGGTTTGTTTTCATGTAACAACTTCCTATTACAGGTTCATGGATGTATTCATTAGGAAAATGTTATTATTTTTATAAACCCTAGTAGCAATCACAATTTCATATACACTAATTTGGCTAAAATGTTACAAGTTCCCACAAAACTTATTCAAACCACATAGGTTGAGGGTGAGAATGTTCAATTTTTTATAGATTTGAATATTACCATGGATAAATATGTGTTGCATTCATATTTTCATGCTATAAAAATGGATGATGTGGATTTTTTTTAGGATATCATTGGACATATTCAATTGGTATAATTAATATTAATGTGGAAAATAAGTTTTTGAATATTTGGTACAAGAAAAAGATAATTACATTGTGGGATATTTCTCTTGTTAAACAAGAAGGGCCCAAGGGGGCACCTGAAGAAGTCCTTGCAAGGGAACTAATTGTTGTACTTAATGACACATTTGATGAAGAGTTTGAGGTTGAATAAGAAGAAGAGCCTACATAAGTACATGAATAAAATACCTAGGAAGGGCATAATAAGAAGTTAAGGAGGCAAATGACTCAAAGATGTAATATCCCAAATTTTACTCATGGAATTATTTGCAATTAAATAATTATATACTTTGCATGATTACTTTATAACTCTGTTACAATAAATCCACGGGACAAATATACCATGGTACTGTGAATATGTAAGTTTCTATTTTGTAGTTTATAAAGAAGAAGATCAAGATCAACTAAGCTTGAGCGCCTATAGGGGCTATGATACCACATGAGGGGAAAGGTAAGGGGTTCTAAGGGGGGTTTATGCCTAAAACCATTTATCCTATGTTATTTGAACCGTCACCCATTTCAAATTTGAATTTCAAAGAAAAAAGAAGTTAAGAGGAATGGAGGAAATAAATTCCTCAATCTAAGCCACCATTTCCTAAAACTTACCAAGTTGTCTCCCTTACATTCTTGGAACTAGGAAGAGAAGTTGAGTTTGAATTCTCTAGACATTATGCATGATCAAAATTCGAATGGGAAGGGGGAGGTTGTTACAAAGGTGTGGGAAAAATATTTTTGGGAGGTCAGACATTGGAAAAATAGAGCCAAGCCCATGTTAGACCAACCAACCATGAATTGAAGTGGGTATACCTTGATAAAAAGACATGAAACCATGAAGATTCTGATGAAACTTGAGATAACAGCTTGGACCTTCTATGCACACATTGAATAACATGAGAAGGATTAATTTTTGAGGTGCTAGAAATTAGAGGAGGTGCTCCTTGTATTGTCTGGAGTAGGTATGTGGGTGCCTTAGTGTTGCTCCATCATCAAGAAATCAATGGTTTGTATCCATGTAAGTCTAGAATTCAGAGTTATTTTACCCCTGCTTCGCCTTGGTGGTATCATAGCCTGGCTAGGGGGTGGTGTCCACTATGGATTGCCTACAGTTGGGTGGAAATCACTTGCTCAATTTGTTTTTTGATCTTCCATAATCAAAAGATAAGTAAAACTCTATCTTTGGTTTCTAAAAATTCTTGCAAATCACTATTTTATGAAAATTATGTCTCTTTTGTGGTTATAGAAGTTAATGATTTTAATATGGAAATTAATGTATTTGAATGGTTAACTTTCACTGAGAATTTTGCATGGAAATTCTATTCTTTTTATGCACTGATCTATTTTGAATATAGTGAATTATTGAGCTGGAAAAACTATTGAAAACTCTTCCAAATGGTGTTCAATGAAGACCAGAATCTTGTGAACTCTGTCGCTACTCATACAAGACTCCTGTAAAGGTTGAAACCAATTTTTCTTAGTCATCGTATTTGAAAATTTGGGGGTGATTTGGAACATGCTCCATTGATAGAGGAGGACACGATAGTGCGATTTTTTTTAGTTGTTCCTTAAAACATAGCTACATGAAATATACCTCCTTAAGATGAGTTGTTTGATGTCTGCTTGACTGTAACTATTTTTCTAAAGGTTGTAAACTCGAATTTGTTGATATATTACCAATTGGAGGAAACTAGGGACCGAGACAAAATGAGACAATGCTTAAACTAAAACAAACTCTTTCAATGGCGTCTCAAAAGGAAATAATGTGACTTAATCACTTGATAATGGCCACTCACATGAAGGTTTGGGATTTGACGAATAATTTCAAATGCTTCTCTGTTTCTCATGGGCAAATGCGTCTGAACAATCATGTGAATAGGGGCAAGATTACATCTAATCAAAATTGTAATGTTTGAAAGATGCTTGTGATTCGTTACTTGATGAAATTGTTGAAAGCCACTTTAAAATGAGGGTTTCTTGATTTGTGAGTTTGAATTTTCATTGTTTCTTAACCAATTACATTTCTATGTTATTAAGGCCTTTATTATGGTAGTTATGGGATGTCTACACTGCAAGATTTGTTGCTTGTAACTTTTTATCTGTTCATGATTTAACAACTTTATAATTATGAAGACATGCTTAATTATTTTTATCTTGTGACAGACCACATATCACTCTGTTAGCTTATGCAATGTAATCAATCATTTAATTCTAAAAATTTGTTAAGAACCAACCATCCAAGTAATTGAGTCTTAAAAGTTGAGCAGGACATGCAAATATAAGGAGCCATTATTACTTCGGAGTGATCGTAATTTGTGATCTTGAATTTTCCATTTTCTATTAACATGGTCTGCCATTATGCAAGTTGCCCATATCCTATTATGAAATTCTTTGGCTTAGTGATCCATAAATGGTTTGTTGTAATACCATTTCGAATCCTTCCAAAGAGGATCATGAATATCTAAACAAAGCCCGAAGAAACAATTTTCTGAAATCATCTGACATTGTATTCATAGTGGGTTGGTCAACTATATGAAGTTTTTAATTGGAAATGATAAATACTTTCTATAAGAGCGCCACACAGTTAATGAGGTGAAACCATGACACACCAATCACTGTTTGAAAACTTACCATGATTTATCGTATATTGAATTAGCCTTATATATCTTGTGATATATTGGAACTGTAACTAGATATTTTGCTAGTCCATGTTGTGTATTACACAGGTCTTGTGGATGTTGAAGTGACTTGAAAGATTTGATATTATATGAAGCTCATTTTGTACCTTAAAACTTAGAGGAAATATACATGGGTTAGTCCCAATGAGTTTTAAACCCTCTGTATGCACTTTCATTTCATTCTTATGCCCACTTGTGTTGAACATCATTGTTGAGAATACATTGAATTTCAATGCAACTTTTTGGTTCTTATTTGGAATTTGGAGCATATAGAGGGCTTGGTGCTCTTGATTAATGCCAATCCTATACCCTCATACATGATAGAATTTTATGGAATCGTTGTCAAATGTTTTTTTGAAGTGTTGTTTATAGCCTCCTTTATATCTCCACTACTTTTATGGGCTATTATTTTGTCCCGTTTTCTTTGTGAAAATCTGTGTAATCCTTGTACAGTTTCAATAACTTGAGTTTAAATTATTGTAAGCCAATTGAATTTAGATAAATGGTGTTTTGCTTTAGGGTCAATGAGTATTCTCTTTCTTTGCTTATTTGGGATTTTGGTTTTATATCATAAACCACGAGACTCCAATTGTTTGTTTAATTCATTGTAATGGGTTGTGTTATGTATTATTTTTTCTTGGTGATGCTGTAAAAAACTGTTAGCTTTATGGATTTTTGTAGGGCTAGGGTCATATGTTTTAAGGGTTTACTTTTACTACCTTGGATTCCTCACTTGATGGAGAACTTTACTAAAACGATCCTCTTTTGTTTTAAAGCATAAACCATTGTTATGTATAACCTTCTTCGTTGGGAATTGATCCACAAGGTCTAGGCATTCATCCACCTCTTTTCAAGATGTTTTTTGTTGAAGAAAATACACTAGAATAGTGCTTTTCTAACTGCTGTAAATGCTCTTTTCGAATTAGGATTCATGGACACAGAAGAAGGGAACGCCAATACAAACCAATGCTCTGATATGAATTCTAATTGAGAACCATAGGTTTAAATTATCAACTTACTGAGGGGAAAAAACACCTTATTATATTTATTAAATGTTTTGAGGAAGATCCTCTTTTTTCTTCCTGTGATGGTTTGAGCTTGAATGAGATTGAAGCATAAATCCTACATTTTATGGTTGATCTATAAATATGATTAATTTAAGAAATAGTAACATATCCATTTCCATTCTGCTTTGTATGAAACATGGATACTTTGTAAATACTTAACCATACCTTCTCTTTCGTGCAAAGAAATTTCAAAATTATGTTCATATCAATATCTACAAATTAATTTTATTGCCATGGGATTTGAACTGCTCTCATAGAATTTGAAATATATTTAGATTACCTTTATTTTCTTAAGATATATTTTATGTATAAGGGGATATTACAAAATAACCACATGTTGAAGAGTTAAAGAAAGATGAACTGATAGCTAAGGTTGTGATATATCACCAACCACACCACATGGAGAAACAATAGTTGTCAAGGCAAGGGCATGAGCATCAACAACCTTATTACAAATCAACATGGAACCAAAAAGGAAATAGGTATGAAGGCACATGGAGGACTAAAAGAAATGCATGGAGATATCATAGTAGCAATGAATACTTTGAACCCAAGAAGAACCCATGATCAAGAATGAGGAGGAAATGCCATAGTTGGACCCCATGTCCACATTTCACTAGGATGGATGGATGCTCATGCATGGTACTAGTTGACTACATTTCTTAGCAAGTAATATTATATGGCTTCTTTTCATGTTCTAGGGATGAAACATGCAAAGGGGGATGGAATGTAATGTACACAAGGAGAAGAATATGGGGTACTTAGGGAGGTGCCAAAGGGTATAATGAATGTAATGTGGCCGTAATCATGGAACATGCCCACTTTTTAGTTGATGGGTAATAAATAGGTCCACTATGTAGTTAAGGAAATAATATAATAATAAGGGGTAGTTGGCATGAACTCCTAGGAATATTCATGAGAAAGTATAAATACACATGAGTATCATTGTATTGGAGACATGTTGGATGTATTGTTTTATAGTAAGCATGGATTATGGAGTGATTCCTTCCATACAAAGTATTTGATGGTATTACCTACCTTAAGGGTTCTTCTTTATATTCTTTTGTTATTTATGGTGTGAATGTATGGTATTTTCTAAAGACAAGGGTTTAATTCTCAAGATTAAGGGTTGATCTTTCATATGTTTTATCTTTGATTTATCAAGGTTGACTACATATACACTCCCAATCATAGACTACATATAATAATTCTGCTAGTTAAGACACATACTATTACCGATTATGAGACAAAATATAATGCATGTATGCAATTGAATTGCCAAAATCTTTAACTCTATTATTAAGTTCTTTTTTAACTGTTATATTTGCATAGTGAAATCTTGTTAGATATCCAAATTTACTGTATTTAATAATTTCTTAATATTAGATAATATTATGTTGATAAGATAAATAATCTACCATGTAAATTTTTTTGTGATGTACATTAGTTCATGGGAAAATTACCAAAATCTTCAACTCTCTTACTAAGTGGCTTTTAGTTTTACATTCACATGACTCCATTATTAGTTAGATAGCCACACTCAATGTATCTACTAATGTTAGGTAAAGTCATGTTGTATCTTGGTAAAGTCATATTGATAAGATAAATGATGTACAACTGTTCATAGGAATTATGTGTATGAGTGGAAAATATCATGATTTTTATTTCATTTCGATTTATTTCATTATGATCTTTTTTTAATGGCAACCAAATTGATATTAGTGATTAAAAACCATATTCATATAACAACATTATTATTAAATATATACAATTTATAGATAATGAAATTAATACAATACACAAGTATATTATTAGATATCTACATTGTATAGTTAATGATGTAGGCGCATTTTGCCTCCAAAAACAATCATTTTGATAAGACTTAGTGGGTCTTGAATTTACTAAGGGAGTGGGTTCCCTAAGCTTGAAATTATTGTATTTTCCTATGTTTTATTGAATTCTAGAAGAATTGCATAAGATAGAGGTAGTTAAGTTGAGATTGATTGATCTGTAATTGAATCTGCCTTGTTTAAGAAAATCTCAAGTGTTTGTAATATTTAGGGAGATCTTAGAGTGAGGTGTAGATCTCTTGAGGATTTTGTGGATCTGAGAGATCCTAAGGATTGATAGTTGAGATATTTTAGGATCTGAACCAATTTTGGTATCATAATCCTTTGAATATGAATTATTGTAAGCCTAAGGACATTAACGTAGGTGAATTAGACAAAGAGATGATGTAGAAGAGTTGAGAGGGCCAAGTGTGGCCAAAGGCCAAGAAGATGCCAATTGAATGTAAATCAGGCCAAGAATACCGAAGGCCTTATGTAAATTGTGTACAATAATTCATTAATAAATTTTGTGTTTATGGGCTCTCTATGTTAGTGTGAGATTGGGTGTCTTTCTGTTATATTGATGTCCCTATATTGAGTGATAAAAGTCAAGATCGAACTATGCAAATTGTGTTTGTAGGTTACCAGTCGAATCGTGATTAAACCCTTATTTCAAAGGGGGACCATTCATGATCTTTGATCATCAATCATGGGACAATTGATGATTCAAACTTGATGTTATATTGGTTCAGGAACGAGAAGAAACATAGGTTAAGTTTCTATTTTGTGCATAAGGTGATCGAGTGTTGAATCCCTTCGAAGAACATTGAAAGAAACCCTTGCAGACGTCGATGAAGATGAGCCATCGGATCAAGGCAAGGTATCAATTATGAGCATTGATTTCATCAGATTGAGAATTCATTCATGAGTTTAAGATTGGATGGCTAGGATTAGAATCGTAGAGAAGAGAAGATCCAACCGTGACCGTTGATCACTAGAAGGATCAATGACCAGAATTTGTTCTATGTCCGGAGTCCAATGTGATAATGCCAAGTGTTTCAGAGCTAAGTATTTGGAGTGCATGACCGAAGGGTACTCCGATGAGAGAAGTCTGACCAAAGGTCTAGATTGATGGAAGGAAGACCCTGAAAGATGGTCCATATTTTTTCGGTGCGATCCAGATCAAGGAATCTAGTTGGAACACATGGTAGTACACTATTGGAGTTATAAAACTATTGGAGTGCTCAATAGAACAAAGATTCTGATCGATGGTCTAGATGAATTCAGAGTAGTCAGATCAATGACTACAAAAGTGATGCATGGAGACATCTTATTGGTTCTCAGAGTAGAGCCATCAGAGTCCATAAGCTGGAGGAACTCTGATAGAAAAACATTGACGAATCACTGAGATCTATTCAGAATGAATTAGATTGATGACGCTGGGATAAACATGTGACACTCGTTAGAAACATGTGATGAGTTGACATCAACTATTGTGAAGTGGACACACAACAATGGGATCCACGATTGTGAGTGAGACACATGGCACATACGTACAAGTCACTCGATGAGACCTGGAGCAGTGGAAGCGAAGGTAGGTTATTTGGAACTGTAGATCTAGAAAGATCGAGGGTGGAGGTTGGTTAGATATTCAGATTCTGAGAGGAAGGAGGAACCTGTCAAAGTGTTGTAGTTCGAGGGAGTCCAAAAACGAATTCCAATAGAAAGGGTAGTGGAAGTTAATAGACACCGTCCATCAAGACTCACTAAGGAGTGAGATCCACCGTCCATCAGAGTAGACTTTTAGAGGTCCATTCCACATCACAAATATGATAACCCGATGAGCGATATGGATCGTCCATCCTGTGACGATCAAAGATCGAAAATGAATGTAGAAAAAGGTCTGATGGATTATGGGAAGTTAAGCGCTTAATGATGTTAGCACTTGGTCATAGTGCATGGATAGGTGATAAATGTTAAAGGAGTCGACAACTAGAGGATTGGCACATGGTTATATGGTTTGTCACATAGAATGGGAAATGAGCTAACAAGTAGAGTTTTAGCTTGGGGTTTCAACACTGGGTCACGAGAGAGATTTAGCGCTTGGATTCAAGCGCTATCGAATTGGTACGATGATAGAGAATTCAAAGCTCTATTAATGGTGTCTTTTGGGCTCATGCATGAAGTTTTTTTGAGTAGCTCGACTTCCAAGTTAAAAAAAATTTAATTTCAATAATTTTGTATTTGTGGGTAAGGCCGTGAGGTCATCATTTTTGGTATTAGAGAGGGAAATTTAATTTTCCCATGCATTTGATTTCAAATGGAATACTTTAAATGAACGAAGTTCATTTATGCTATCAGAGCAAGTTATGCTCATTGGAACTCTATGAGGGATACAAATAAGGAGACAAAGTTCATCAAAGGAACTTGCAGATTGTAAATTTGTGTAGACAAGTAGAAAAAGGAATTGGATATATAATTCCTTAGTGGAGAATTGGGAACATTTCAACCAAAGAAGCAGAGGAGTGAAGATCTCAGGACAGATCTTGAAGGTATTGATCATATATTTTTATGATTAACTCTGGTTATGAAGAATTGTGAATGTAGATAGCAGAGAAGGGATTGATATGAACATTATAGCCAGATGAGATGTGATAGAGATCAAGTGGATCTCTTAGAGGATGAAAAAAATCTTATGACAAAGAACCTTAACCAGTTCTAGATGAGGTTGGAAGAAAATAAGGAGGACAAGTGGATGTTCTCATAGAAACGTGAGTAGGTGCAAAAGCCAGAGAGGAGTAGAGGAGTGCTCAGAAGGTTCTAGTGGAGAGAACCAGTAATACTAAAAGGCCAAAGATCAGGAGGAAGCTTGGTGAGGTATTGAGTGGCAGGTAGAGGAGACTTGTTCGAAAGGCTTGATGCAACTCATAGTGGACTAGGAGAAGTTCAAAGGAGAATAAATGGAGATGAATATTGATAGTCATAACACAGGTTCAAAGAGAAGCCACAACATAGGTAAGGAAGGTACCAAAGAAAATGGAATAAAGAGAATGAGTCAAGAGGAGTTTGACATAGAATCATATGAGTTAAGAGTACAACTCAGTTACATAAGACAACTGCTACAAAAGAATATTGAGGAAAACAAGAGACAAGGATGGAGTGTAAAGAAGAAGGTCAAGTGGCCTATGATGCAATTGTTTGCAATGAAGTTGAGGAAAAGCTTGGGGCTTGAAGCACATTTTAAGTGCTTTACTGAAGGAGGAGAAAATCAAAGGAGCTGAGTTCAAACAAAGGTCATTGATAGAAGAGGAAGTTCACTTTTGTGAACCAGAGCAAGAATCATTCTTTGATGTAGAGGATGAGGAGGAAGAGAGACCCGTTTAGTGTCTCGTGAACTACTTGGGAAGTTCATATCAACATGAAAATGTGCTGAAAGAGGAACCAAATGAGGCTAGAGAACCTTATGTTTTTAAATCTGACAATTTGTGTATGATTACAGGTTTTGCAGATGATGATAATGGGTAGTCATTTGGAGCTATCATGAAGATGAAGGATGAAGGACAACACTCAGATACAATGCTCACTGATTTTGAAGGAGAACTAAGGATGCTAGAAGATTGGTTGATCAATCCAAGGATTGATGAAGAAGATTGAACAATTGAGAGTAATAATCTTGAAGATATAACTCAGAATCGGTTTCCCAAAGAGGAGTTAAATATCTTAAACATTTCTGGATGGAGATATGGAGGATCATAAATGCAACAACCAATCAACAACAACAACAAGAAGTTTGCAACAACATGTACTAGGAAGAAGATAAAGTAGACATGGAGATTGAGGAGATGAGGATGTTGATGATGAAGGTGTCTCAAAGAAGACCCACAGAACTAAAGAAGGTAATCAATAGTAGAGTACAGTTGGTTTGCATTGACAAAAGGTTGCAGACAACAGCAAGACATCAAGATTAGCAAGCAACAACATAAAGTATGGGATCTAGGAGGATGCGTTCCATTAATTGAATATGGGAGATGGAGAACTCATGATTAGGAGATCATGAAACATTTTAACCTTGGGAGTTTGATGCAGGAGCATTTTTCCTCCAGAAACAATCATATTGATAAGACCTTGGGGGTCTTGAATTTACTAAGGGAGTAGATTCCCTATGGTTGAAATTATTTTATTTTCCTTTATTTTATTGAATTCTAGAAGAATTGCATAGGATAGAGGTTGTTAAGTTGAGATTGTTTGATATGTAATAGAATCTTCCTTGTTTAAGTAGATCTCAAGAGTTTGTAATATTTATGGAGATCTTAGAGTGAGGTGTAGATATCTTGAGGATTTTGTGGATCTGAGAGATCCTAAGGATTGATAGTTGAGAGATTTTAGAATTTGAACCAATTTTGGTATCAAAATCCTTTAAGTATTAATGATTGTAAGCATGGGGACATTAGCATAGGAGAATTAAACAGAGAGAGGGTAGAGAAGAGTTGAGAGGGCCAAATGTGGCCAAAGGCCAAGAAGAGTCCAATTGAATGTAAATTAGGCTAGGAGGATCGAAGGTCTTATGCAAATTGTGTACAATAATTCATTAATAGAATTATGTGTTTATGGGCTCTGTGTGTTAGTGTGAGATTGGGTATCTTTCTGTTATATTGATGTCCCTGTATTGAGTGATAAAAGTCCAGATCAGACTATGCAGAATTTTATTTGCATGTTAGCAGTCAAATCGTGATTAAACCCTTATTTCAGAGGGGGATCGTTCATGATCTTTGATCATCTATGATGGGACGATTGATGATTCAAACTTGATGTTATATTTTTTTGGGAACAAGAAGAGACAAAGATTAAGTTTTTGTTTTGTGCGCAAGGTGATCGAAGGTTGAATCCCTTCGTAGAACAACGAATGAAACCATTACAGGCGTCGAGGAACAAGAGCCATCAGATCAAGGCAAGGAATCAATCATGAGAATTGATTTCATTAGACTGAGACTTCATTCGTGAGTTTAATATTTGACAACCAATATTATAATTATAGAGAAGAGAAGATCCAATCGTGACCGTTGATCACTGGAAGGATCAACAACCAGAATTTGTTCTCCGTTCAGAGTCTGATGTGATAGTGTGAAGTGTTTCAGAGTTAAGTATTCAGAGTGCATGACCGAAGGGTACTCCAACCAACAATCCAGATTGACGTAAGGAAGACCTATTGATATTTTGATGTAACTACGGAATATATTCTTTTGTATTTGTATTGGGCAAACCTTGAGAAGGTTATTGTAATCTTATTGTATAAATCAACTCAAAATAAATTATTTTTTTATTGTTATCCTTATTGTAAAATTCAAAATGGCCCCTCTTAGGGTTGCGTCTTTTCGAGAGTCAAGTTATGTTTATAAATAGAGGTTGAGTTCCTCTCATTTGTATACACACACAATTCACCTTCTCTTGTGTATTTGGAGCATAACAAAGGAGGTATAACATAGGAGGTCTTGGTTTCTTGGTCTTTGGTATCTTGGTCTTGGCCTATTTGTGGAGAGCCATAATATGACATTGTATTGGTTGAAGGAATCTATACTGAAGAATTGGTTGCTGGGTTTTCTCCCCCACAAGGGTTTCCCAAGATATAGCTTGTGTTCTCTGATTGTTTATCTTTCAGTGATCATAGTACATGTAATTGTTAATGAATGTTAAAGAAGATAGATTTAACTTCTAAAATATAACATGGTATCAGAGCATGCCTGAATAGAAGACAATTCACAGATATAGAAGACAAAGGAGCTACTTTTCTTGATAGGAGTGGTTGTCGGACAAGACAAGACCACCAATAAGTGCACCCTAGTGGAGCACATCTTTTCCATGGATCGGATCTTCAGAATCCAAAATTTGTGATTTAGGGGCAGGATGAATACTAGAACCAATATTGATAAGAAGCTAGAGGGAGATGAAAAGTTCAGATCCTGGAGGTACAAAGTATCCCTCCTCCTAGAAGAACATGATCTAGAGAAGTTCAGTGAAGAAGAGGTTTTAGAACTAGATGGAGATGAGGCTAAAGCAAAGCATAATAAGGATATGGTTAAAGCAAAGAGGATTATTATAGACTCCATTAAGGACCATCTTATTCATCACATATATTCATTATCCACTCCAAAATAAATGACAGATGCCTTAACCCGACTGTTTGAAGGAATCAACATCAACCGAAGAATGAACTTAAGAACTCAGTTAAAGAACATGAGGATGCATAATTCAGAAACCATCCACTCTTACTTTTCAAGAGTGAACCAGATCAAGGAGAAGATATAATCCATTTGTGATATAGTGAATGGAGAAGAAATGGTGATGACCACCTTGAATGGCCTCCCAAGGTCATGGGATGCATTTATTCAAGGGATATGCTCAAGAAGGAAGCTACCCAAGTTCAATAGGCTATGGGAAGATTGCAACCAAGAAGAAGAAAGGATGACAACAAGAGAAGAGAATATGACAAATGATGATCAAACCCTATCCGCCCACACTAGGAAAGGAAAGAGAAAGAAAGAACTCTCCTCACCCAAGAAGTTTCAGAAAGGCCAAAGAAATAACCCAAATATTAGATGTTTTTATTTTTAGAAAATGGGACACATTGCTAGGAATTTTCCCCTCATTTAGAGACCAAGGGAAAATAAAGAAGGTAAAATGAATCATGTTCATATGGCTGAAGATGATGATCCACCCAAGAAGGTTGTAAAGGAAAATGAATCAAGTGATTAGGAGTATGTTCTTATCTCATCCCTTACAGGAACCGTCACTCATGGAAGTGACATTTGGATGGTGGAAAATGGTGCTTTCAAGCACATGACAGGTTATAAAGACTCCTTTTTTAACCTTACTCATAAGGATTCACCACACAAGGTGAAATTGGGAGATGACTATCAGTATCCGATCGAAGGAGTAGGAGAAGCCTCCTACTAGTTAGACTCAGGAAATCCAATGAAGATGACAAAAGTTCTCTATGTTCCTGGATTGAAGAAGAACCTTCTCTCGATTTCAACATTGGATGAGAAGGGTTACCGAGTTGCATTTCTTGATGGACACGTTCTTAGGTGGCATAGAGGGAAGACTTTTGATGATGCTGTAGTGATCGGAGTTCAATAGGGAGGACTCTAAAAATTGAAAGGGCGATCGAATTCAACATTAATTCACGACACCGTGAATCCCAGTGAATTATGGCATAGGATATTTTCTCACATACATTACAAGGCCCTACCGAGTGTGAGAAAGATGGTGACATGACTACCTGAGATCTAGGGAAAATAAGATGATGTGTGAAAATGTTGCGCACAAGGCAAGAACATGAAGCACTCCTTTCCCAACAATGATAGCAGAGCCAAAAGAGTATTGGACATCGTGCACTCATATGTGTGTGGATCGATGTCAACAACTTCAATAAGCGAGTATGTATATTATGTGTCTTTTATTGATGATTACTTACGTAAAAATTAGATCTATTTGTTGAAGGCAAAGAATTAAGTGCTTGGAAAATCCAAAGAATTTAAGGCACTGGTAGAAAACCTAATAGAGGAGAAGATAAAAACCTTGTAATCAAATAATGGAGGAGAGTTCACTTCAGAGGAATTCAAAGAATATTGCAAGGAAGTTGGGTTTAAGAGAGAGATTTCTACTCCCTATAATCATCAACATAATGGAGTAGCAGAAAGGGAGAATCAGACGATCATGAAAGTAGTGAAGGCTATGATCCATGATCGAGATCTACCTATGCATATGTGGGCATAAGAAACAAATACTATAGTTTATGTGCAGAACATAAGTCCGCACAAAGTACTTGAAAACAAGACACCAAAGGAGATGTTTTCAAGAGAGAAGCTGAAAGTCAACCATCTAAGGATATTTGGCTGCCCCATATTTGTGCATGTCCCCAAGCAAAAAAGGACAAAATTGGATCCATCCAGAAAGAATGGAATATATGTTGGTTACAGTGACACATCGAAGGAATACAAGATATGTATTCCCGGTTACTGGAAATTTGAGATTAGCTGAGATGTCACCTTCGATGAGAGTGCAACTTTCAACAAATCAAAACATGACTATGCAAAAGAGGTTCATGAGGAGGAGAAGGAAGTTACTAGAGTTCCAAAGGCAGAAGTAGTTGAACTAGATGAAGTCATTCATGAGGAGAATTACATGGAAAAACCCTATAGGCCAATAGAGATGCCTTCTCGCAAGAGAATACCAACTTGGGCATAAGAGCTCATCAATTATGCAGAAAAATATGGTGCCATGGAAAAATATCTCAAGGAAAGTAAGAATCCGAAATCGTATTCCAGCTATGTGGCATGTTTGTGTGATATCATGGATGCAAAACCATCCAATTATGAAGAGGATTCATAAAAGAGGGTATGGAAGGATGCCATGGGGGAGGAATATCAATCCATAGTAAAGAATGATGTCTCGAATGTGGTCCCCAGACCAAAGGAGAAATCAATAGTAAGTTCAAAACGGATCTACAAAATGAAACATGCAGTTGATGGGAGTATTGAAAAGTATAAGGCTAGATTTGTGGCTCAAGGATTCTCTCAGAAGGAAGGCATTGAATATGAGGAGAAATTTTCTCCCATGGAGAGATATACCTCGATCAGGACTATAATTTCGTTGGCCGCAATATTGAAATGGAAGGTGCATCGGATGGATGTGAAGAAAACTTCTTGAATAGTGAAATAAAAGAGGAAGTATATATGGAGAAACCACAAGGGTTCGAGGTACATGACAGGGAGATGGATGTGTGCAGATTGAAGAAGGATTTATATGGATTAAAGCAGGCGCACAGAGCGTGATATGGTAGGATAGACAAATTTCTAACGAGTTTAGGATTTACAAAGAGAAGTGCAGATCCTAACCTTTACTTTAAGGTTGTGGATGATGGTCCAGTAATACTACTGCTGTATGTGGATGACCTGTTTCTAACAGGTGTGGAAAATATCATCTCAAAGTGTAAGATAAAATTGGTTGCTGAGTTTGAGATGAAATATCTTGGGATGATGCATTACTTTTTTGGTCTCTAGGTATGACAGAGACATGATGAGATCTTTCTGAATCAAGGGAAGTATGTAGTGGAATTCCTGAAGAGGTTCGAGATGTTGGATTACAAGGCAATAGCTACACCTATGGTATCAAATCTAAAGCTGTTGCAAGATACGACTTCATAGACTATGGATGTTACTTTATACAGGTAGATGTTGGGTTCATTGATGTACTTGACGAACACGAGACCGGATATATGTTTTGCTGTGAACACCCTGAGTCAGTATATGGAGCAGCCCAGGCAGGTTCATTTGGTCGCAACAAAACATGTGATAAGGTACCTTAAAGGTACATGGGATTATGGTATCAGGTATGTGACAAACCATGAGTTTGGGTGATATGGATATTCTGATTTAGATTGGGTTGGAAGTATTCCTCATTAGAAGAGTACTTCGACATATTGCTTCAATCTAGGCTCCAATATGGTTTCGTGGAGAAACAGGAAGAAGTCATGTGTATCACTCAGTATGGCTGAGGCTGAATATGTGGCAACATTTGCAACATGTAGAGAATCACTGTGTCTTCGGAAGATGTTGTCTAGGTTATTTGGTCTCAAACTGGAGGCGACCTGCATTTGGTGTGACAATAAGAGTTGCATGAAGTTTTAAGATAATCTGGTGTTCCATCACAGGTCGAAGCATATCAAGATCAAATATCACTATATCAGGGATATGTGGCAGAGGGGAGTAATGAGGCTCCAGTACGTGACTACCGAGGAGCAAGTTGTAGACGTGTTGACCAAGCCATTGTCAAGGACAAAGTTTGAACACTTCAGGGAAAATCTTGGTGTGGTCCCTCTTCAGAGGGAGTGACAAGGTACAGATGCATTGTGGGGTAGTGGATGTCCTAGGGACATGTTGTATCTATTTGAGAGATACCCACAAGCCTTGGATGCATTGGCTGTGAAGTCACATGGGTGCACATAATTAGGTACAAATGCATTTCGACGTAGTGGATGTCATGGTGACATGTTGAAGCTACTTGAGAGCTACCCATAGGCCTTGGATGCATTGGCTGTAAAGTCATGTGGATATCCGGTGATGTATAGATTCATATGTTCAACAATCAATGGTCATGAGCTCGTGTGGCAACAGAGAATACCTTCCTAGTTAAGAGGGAGTGTTGATATTTTGATGTAACTACGAAAGATATTCTTTTGTATTTGTATTAGTCAAACCTTGATAAGGTTATTGTAATATTATTGTATAAATCAACTCAAAAGAAATTATTATTTTATTGTTATCCTTACTGTAAAAGTCAAAATGGACTCTCTTAGGGTTGCGTCTTTTCGGGAGTCAAGTTATGTGTATAAATAGAGGTCGAGTTCCTCTCATTTGTATACACACACAACTCACCTTATCTTATGTAATTGGAGCATAGAAAAAGAGGTATAATGCAGGAGGTTGTAATGATCCCAAGCCATTATGCAAGGATCATCACTGTTTTGGTGTCATTTTAAATCTTTTTCCGAGTGAGGTATTTCGTCAAACACTTTGCTGATCTACCTTTTAGATGTGTTTGTATGTGTGTATGCAACAAATAATAGAAACAGATAACCATGGAACATACCTCAACCATATGCAATAAGATAGACAAGCCAAAACATCTCAATTCTTCTTTATTCATAAAATAGAGAAAACTGCTACAATGAAGATGCCGATCTGGAATGCTCAACAGATGGTCAAGAAGATAGACAATAGATAAGAGCTGCTACAAAATGCTCCCACTAATACAAAATATGCCTCCAAAGGCTGAATAAGAAATGAAGATCAATACAAACAGATCTGAATGCCAAACTCTCCAGCTGAAGAATGCCACGCTCCAATAGAAGGCTGAAACCCTCAATAACTCGACCCTGCTGCCAAAAGTGTCCAATCATCCTAATAAATATGCCAACTGATAGATCGGGTGATGGTAAGAACAACCCAGGTGACCGAATCTCCAAGATCCCTCTCAATCTCTGTAGATCTGAAATCCCCCACTGAATGGTGCGCCCCACTAGATGACTGAAACCCTAGATAATTCGGCCCTGCTGAAGGAGGCCTCCAAATGCTATGAAACTCTCTAGAAATATAGATCGGGACACTGAAATTCACTAGGTAAAGTCTCAAGGTCAGATCTGAAGTGTAACCCCTCTAAACAGACTAGATCTGGATCTCAAAAACGCCCTCCTTCTCTTCAATTCACCCCACTGCTCAAGAAATAATCTGAGCCATAAAACTGTCTCAGAAAGCACTAGATCCGATGTCCAAGGCCCTGCAATGAAAACCCAAGTGATAGAATCCTCAACGGCCCTGCCAATCTCCTACAATGAATCTCTCTCCAAAGATGGAGCGCCCCTCTTGCTGGAATCCCTCAACTAGTGTGCCCTCTCTTTATCTGCACATGAAATTGATGTAGAATCCTCCTGCAACTGAGTAGATATGAAACTAGAATGGTGTGGGAGAGTATTGCATCCCCGAGACCAATCTTGGGACAAGATAGGTGGAATCTTTCACCATCGAATCGTCCTCTAGGGTTTGTTATGTCAAAACCCTCAAAACCCCCAATATTGGGCTCACTAGCTAGAAGCCAGAAATCAAAATAAGATCATACATGAAT
>ML811180.1:177741-191575 GCA_009831015.1 Picea engelmannii | reverse complement strand
TAGCCATCCCATCCTGTAGTGTTTCTCCTCCCGATTCCAATGAGCTATTACATTGAGAGGTTCCTCCAAGTAATGTGCCCAAAATGACCTCTTCAATGAATTCCATTGACTTATAGCTCAAAATAGTCAAAATCATGGAAATCATCGGAATGCAACGAAACCAATGCCAACCTGTGCGGAATGGCTCATAATGATGGAATATGATCATCAATGCAAGATGGACCCCACAATGCCTCTCAAATACCCCTGTACTCGCTCTAGCACCCATCTGGCTACTCTAGTCATCATAAATCTTTGCCTTGTGATGATGTCCCAAAGTGGGGACATTACATAGGTCTTGGTTTCTTAGTCTTTGGTATCTTGGTCTTGGTCTATTTGTGGAGAGCTATAACGTGACATTGTACTGGTTGAAGGAATCTATACTGAAGAATTGGTTTTTGGGTTTTCTCCCCCACGAGGGTTTCTTAGGATATATCTTGTGTTCTATGATTATTTAGCTTTCAGTAATCCTATTACATGCAATTGTTAATGAATGTTAAAGAAGATAATTGTTACTTCTAAAATTATAACAAGACCCTAACAGACGATCTAGATATGTTTGGTGCAATCTAGATCGAGGAATCTAGGTTGAACACATGGTAATATGCTATTGGAGTTACAAAATTGTCAGAGTGCTAAAAAAAAACAAATATTCTGATCGATGTTTTAGATGAATTCAGAGTAGTCATATCAACGGCTACGAAAGTGATGCATGTAAGTATCTTAATGGTTCTCGGATTAGAGCCATCGAAGTCCATAAGCTAGAGGAACCCTGATAAAAGAACAATAATGAATGGTCGATATCTATTCAGGGTGAATTAGATCGATGTCTCTGGGAAAAACACATGGGAGTCGGTAGAAACATGTGATGAGTTGACATCAACGATTATGAAGTGGACACACGACAATGGGATCCACAACTATGAGTGAGACTTGTGGAATATACATGGCACATATGTACAAGTCACTCGATGAGACCTAGCACAGTGGAAGTGAAGGTAGGTGAATTGGGACTGTAGTTCTAGATAGATCGAGGGTGGAGGTTGGTTAGCTATTCAGAGTTCGAGAGGAATAAGGAACCTGTTAGAGTGAAAATTTCAGAGTGTTGCAGCTCGAGGGAGTCTAAAAATGAACTCTGATACAAAGGGTAGTGGACTTTAATCGACACCGTCCATCAAGACTTGCTAAGGAGCGATATCCACCATCCATATGAGTATAGTTTCAGAGATCCATTCAAATACGATAACCCAAGGAGTGATATGGATCGTCCATCCTCTGACAATTAACGGTGGAAAATGAAGGTAGAAAAAGGTCCGATGGTGTACGAAAAGTTAAGCACCTGATGAAGTTAGTGCTTGGTCATAGCGTATGGGCACGTGAGGAATGTTAAAGGAGTTGACAACTAGAGGTTTGGCACATGGTTATAGCATTGGTCGCATGGAAAGGAAAATGAGATAACAAGTAGAGTTTTAGCTCGGGGTTTCAACACTGGGTCACGAGAGAGATTTAGCACCTAGATTCAAGCGCTATCGAGTTGGTACGATAACAAGGAATTCCGAGCTAAGTTAATGGTGGATTTTGGGCTTGCACATGAAGTTTTTTTTAGCAACTCGACTTTCGAGCTGAAAAAAATTTAATTTTGATAATTCTGTAACTGTGGGTAAGGGTGGGAGGTCATCAGTTAATGAAATTAATACAAATATATTACCATATAAAAAATAAAACAATGCCTCTTTAACAACTAATAAGTTTTTAACATATTTATCATAATTAAAACAAATAAATATATAATGTAAAAAATATATATTTTATAAATGAAAAGGCTAACAATTTTACATCGATCATATGAGAAGAATATCAAGGTGTTTCATGTATGTACATTTATGTTTATTTTTTCATCCTTTTTCTCATTGGATAATAACAAAATATAAGTACATTGAAGGAAGTGACAACCTAGAGCACATGGTGCACAAATCCTCGAGTAATATGGGATTATTCTATTTCCATAGAACGAATACCTATTGATGCTACATTGTTTGATTAGATTTTAATAAGCCTTGATGCCATATTGTTTAAAGAGTAGTGAGTGACTTATTTAATCTTTTGTTTGAGAGCTATGGTTTTTGAAATATAATCTAAGCAACTTGTGCTTATGATGTCCATTAGATTTGCTAACATAAACCCACTCCATGCTTATCTCTAAATTATATCTAAAATTCAATTCAACATTGATTCTTGTGCCTTATAATTTGGGGTGAACTGAAACAAAACAATGCAAATACCTTTAAGTGTTATTTAAAGTTTGGTCGAAATTTCGATACTTGGTTTAAAATCAAGCACTAGGTGCCATGCATCCACATTGGCATACTTAGCTTCCATTCACCAAACATTGCAAAACTACATGTAAGAAAATAACCTCATCGACTTAGCTTCCATTAATTATCTTCACCTTCACTATGCTCAAGATTGATTTTGGGGGAAAAAATGGTTTTCCCTGACTTACCCTTCCCTTCAAGGGAGGTGTACAAATAATTCCATGTGGAAAGGAAGGTTAGTAGTTCAATGTGGCAAGGAAGGTAAGGAAACTAATTCCATGAGTAAGAAATAAAGTCTATTGTTCCATCGATGCGCTCTATTGTTCCCTTGTTTATAGGTAGTACAATAATCCCCCATATGGTAATATTTGCATCCCTTGTCCTTGTCCTATGCCAGCTTCCTCACCCCTTTATTTGTCACCATAAAGGCAAAGATCATGAAGAAAAAAAACATGATTATGAGTAGGAACGTCACAAACAAATAGATCTAGAGCAGGTACAAAACCTTGAAGCAAACACATATGAATTCGGCAATAGAAAAAAACATTAGAAAAAGCCCAAGAATTACAATCAATCCGATTAGGAACTTCTCACACTCTATCCAATGTTTTCTTTTTAAGTAAAATTTCACCAATTTGGCTAAATTTTAATTTTTTGAAGAATTAAGGCTAATTTTTTTCATATTTTCATTAAAAATAAAAAACTTGTAGCGTCACTTATGATTATAGTTATGCATACACACATATTTTTCGCCTAAATCTAAACATTTTCCATGAACATATAATAGCTTTTCTTAATATTTTCGCCAAATCAATGATTATGCATCCCAAAATTTTGGGAATATTCACTACATATGGATTATTAGTTAATAACAACTACTCTTGGGAAAACCATGAATTTTCAATTGAATTCTTGTACATTTATGTAGGAAAAGAAAATGTTTTTCATACTTTTATTATTATTTTTCACTTCTTTCAACATTTATGTGGTATATCATGTTGTATATTAGTTTGCATAATTTTTTCCATGTATTTCTAAAGATATTTTCCATTGTCATTTCTTTTTGTTGTAAGTTTCCTCTAATTGTCTTTTTGTTGTAAGTTCCCTCTAATTGATATGGAGGTTTGTTTTTTAATGTAATATTCTACTATGAGATTTTTTTGTTAATTTTTGTCAATGATGCACATGTGACACTAATGGAACGATGTTGTTGCTAAATTTTAAAGGTAGTGACAAAAAATCAATTGGTTATCACCTAAGATAAATGATATAATTTTTTTACAAATATGGTTTGATCACCAAATGGTTTGATAAGTTATAAATTATGTGTTTTGAAAAAAGAAACATTGACTCTATCTCGTGCCTTGTCGCCAACCACGTGTTGAAGCCCACAATTGGGGTTGTAAATACCTTGCGCTAGTTGTTCTTTAGGCTCACCAAGACCCCAACTTTGTAGGAATTGCACTTGTAGCACAATGAATCCTCCTCATTCTTCCACATCATACAATCATCGTCTAGCATGTATACAATCATGTTGATGCCATACCTAAATTTGCACAAGGTTGGTAGTTTGCAACACCTAGCCTACACATAAACCAATAAAAAAAGAATTCAGTGCGCTGGAGGGAATTGAACCCTTGCCAGAAAAATAGAAAATGTACCCAAAACCAAAGCCAAAAATAAACTTGCAAATCCCAAAGAAGAGAACTTACTTGAATTAGGGACAAATTATTCTTGTAGAATTTATTGGTGAATCATTTCACACCCTCCTTGCAGACCTTGGCGTCATTTATGCAATTCTATATTCTTTTCCAGTTATTATCATTTTGGACCCGTTTCTACGACCAATGCAAGTAATACCATAGATTATACTCTATATATCCCTTTTCTAATGCTAGCTTCATTGCCCCTTTGTTCGTCACCACAAATGCAAAGATATTGAAGAAAAACAACAAGGTTATGAGCAAGAGTGTCATGAATAAATAGGTCTAGAGTAGGCAAACCACTTTGGAGCAAGAACCTATGAATATGGTTAGAGAAATCAACATTTTGAAAAGCCCGAGAATAACAATTGACTCGTCTAGGAACTTGTCGCACTCTATCCCATGCCTCTTTTCTAGCGACATGCTGGATCCCACAATCAAGATAGACATCAGATGGCACATGTTTCAAGATAGTTTAACATAAAGGTGGGAGTTTCTAATTCACCCTTAGATGAGTTTCTATCAACGTACTTAAAATTTATCAGTGCATATCTTTCCAACATGTCTAGATGAGATGGGAGACATTATTCCAATCTTTATCTCCATATCTTTCCAACATGTCTATAGGGAGATGAATGAAATTATTGATGGAATTTCAAAGGTCGAGCTTCAGTTGGATAATGAGCAATGGATTATATAGGAAAACATCAGAAGCTAGTTGTTCAAACATTTACATCCTTCTTTCTTTTAATACTTATGGGTATCCTTCTAGGGGAGTCTTAAACCAAACATGATTTTTGCTTTATGATTATGGATATAAAATGAACATCTATTAAATTTTACAAGTTTTTATCAATACTAAATAATCATATGATGTCTCTTGTTAGAGAAAATATTTTGGATAGTATGTTGTCTTAGTTATATATTGTTAGAAATACCTCAGGAAGTTTTCTCTTCGACAATAAGGGATAAGAACACTTAGAGAGATGGTGCTTTTATTTTCTTTCCTTTTAAAGGAAACATGAATGCTGGAAGGGATATAAAAAATGTCATTTTGTCTTATGAATAAAATTATGACCTTTTTTTTTTCTTTTTTGCGGGGAAAAATATGTTGTAGTTAAAAATTGTATTTATAATTTATTATTATTAATTATTTCCATGATTTTATAGGTAGAAAAGGATTTTCCATTAAATCCTAGTTCTGAGAATTCATTTGACATACCATTATTATCACTACCAACTATGTGTGGGTGATTTTGTTGAATCTTTCCCTAGCTTATGCTCGTGGTGTTTTCTAAACTTTATCATTAATGAGTTTGAAAATGGCATTGTTGTTACTTTTGTATGCCTTCGTGTTAATATTGACTTGAGAAAGGGTATTCCAAATAAAATTATCATGGAGTGATGATTTTCATTGCATTTAAAAACTCAATTAGAAGAATACACCTTCTAGGTTTCATGTTTGTTAAATGACAAGTGATTCATGTCCTATGGTTCCCCTCTCCCAAATTGTGGAATTTGAAGGCCAATAAACCTTGAGGGTAAGATCTTCCATTTGTGATGCCTAAATAAACTCTTAAGAAATAAGCAACATGCCCTAAGCATGAGGCTATGTTAAAGGTCCCCCTTTTTCCTTCTGATGTAGTTGGTCCTATAACTGTAATTCCAACCATCGATCCTATCCCTAAAATGTGGATAGTTTTCATTAATAACTGCTTATGGGAGTTGAAGAAGCCATGTAACTTTGATGTCTTACATTTAAACAAGGAACTAGTCTTAATGATTATGACCCAACCAATCTGATCAAGCACTTGCCATCTATTTTCTTCGTTCAATTGTTTGACAACATGATTCTATGAAACCAAAAGATGGTCCTTGCCTCTTCGTCAGATAGAAGGGAAAATGAGGATTCTCTATACGGAAGGGACACCCCTTCGATCCCCTTTTCAGAATTGGGGCCTCACAATTATTAGTCAATATATTATGATGTCATTGAATTGATAATCACACTTAAGCCTCTACCCAAGTTACACTAATTAACTAAGTAGAAGGATATTTGAAAGAAGAAAGGGGAGAAAGATCGACCCATAAATGTTTTGATTTCATCTTGTAAAGTTATTATCTTTGTGATTATATTTATAACCATTATCTTGGAATCAAGTCAAATCTCAAACTTGGTTTATTTATAACCATTATCTTGGAATTAAATCAAAACTTAAACTTGGTTTATTATAATGATAATTAACTTCCTTGATTTGATTAAAAGGGTCATTCATGAAATATCAAACTTCATATCAATAAAGATCATTGAATCAATCATGATTATTGCTTTGTGTGTTCTTTCTATCATAATAAATACACCTATTATCAATGGTCATTAGTCGTCATTAAAGTCGATCCATCACAAAGTTTTTTTTTTCAAATTTAATTGGAACTCTTTCTTTTTAACTAATTGTCATAGAAAAATGGAAGAATAATACCCAACATTCTTTCTTTAAGTGATCATATTGAGAGTAGGTTGAAGCTGTAGTTAGGATGTGATAAGTTTAAATAGGTATATCAAAGCCTCAATATCAATTGGTGTTTCTATAAGCCATATACAAGTAAAGTGGTAGGTATATGGTTGAAGAGCAATTGTTCAATTAAACTTTCATACTTCAACATATACTCATAATTCATATTTAACCCAATGTCTATCAATTCATGGGTTGACTCCTCTTTGTATGTTAGCACCTATCAGAAGACATCCATGGACAAGCGTAAATTAATTATTTAAATATTAAGATCACAACAAACATGAAATCTCAAGTAAGGCTGAAAACATAAATACTCACAAAATTTGAGATCAACCCTTTTATTCCTCGTCGTCTGGTCTTATGTGTTGAATGGGTTCTATTTTTTTTCTTTTCTGCAACTAAACAATTAAAAATTAGTATTTCACACAACAATTAAATTTGATGTACATAAAAGAATAAATGAATGATTACATACCTCTGATGCACATTGTAGTTAAGATGGCTCCTCTCGTGACACAATTATGTTACTTTCTTTTACCATCTCCTTCTACACTTTTTTGGACATCCCTAACATAATGTATTGGTTTCCCCCTCGTTTGTCCCTTGGATTTTTCAAAGTCTCCCTGAAAAAAGAAAAAAATAAAAACTAGGAATCATCAGATATAAAAATTATGTAATTTTTTTACAAAATAAGATACCAGTGCATATAGTAACTTCATACACACCGGTGTGTCAACCATATGTATACGCATCGGTGCATCAATCATATTTATATGCACCGATATATGATAATAGTTCCATTGGAAAATTGAAAACATTTTATAAATTGTTGTATTCGGTTGGTGCCTTATGAATTAATAAAAGCACAACTTCCTAAGTATTGTTTATTATTCAACGTCGACCTGTGAATTTTTTTAAGACACAACAGTTTCCATATAAAAAACAAGTTTATTTCCATTTTAAACTCAACGATACTCTTTATAAGAAAATGCGCCTCTGTGATTATCCATGTATAATGTACACCACCGACTGCGAAAAGGTTTTTTAAAAATATTATTTTTAATTTAAACTAAGTGGTGTTGTTGACATCAAAATACACACATGTGCTCTTCCTATGTACAGGGTGCACCACTAACTGCGAAGTCATTTAAAAAAAACCCGGTAGTGACAGGATAATTTGGGATCCAATGCAATAAGTGATTCCATTGCAACACATAAGAAACACCCATATATAAATAAACAAACCCTATCAAAAGTTTGCTTAAAAAAATTCTCCTTATGAAATATAGAAAGGGAAAGCAAGAAAAACAATGAGGAAATCAGGGCTACCAATACCAAAGGTAACAATGAAACCATTTTTTTTGTTTGGGAATGCACTGAAAATTGCTTGAAACAAATAGGGGAAAGATTTAGATGATTAATAGAATGGAATCATATACCTGAAATTTAGATGATTAATAGAATGAAATCATATACCTGAAATTTCTTCTTTGTAGATTTGTCTAGGACCTACGATAATCCCTTTCATATTTGGATCTCCAAAAAGAATCCAGCCACTCTGAAGTCTTTGCTGATAAATCTCTCTTGCACAAATCTCCCCTCTAAATTTTGGCAAAAGAATGAAATAATGGATAGGGTTTTCATTTATAAACACAAAAACTGAAATTTCCCCTCATTTTTTCATTGTATATTTCAATGCATTGATGATAAACACGCGTGTAGATTTTTTCTGTAACTTATTTTTTTGGTGCGCTATACAGTGAGTAGTGCAATGTTGCAGTTTGTACTTATAACACACTAACTCATTTTTTCGTAATAAATTTCAACACATTGATAGTAAGCGCACACTATTTTTTCTAACTTGCTTAAATCGATGCTCTATACAGTTCACATCGCATTGGTGCGGTGTGCAATGTTAGGATATTTAGACACTTAAGAGTTAGTTAAGATATACTTGGTCTAATGTGTCATTAGGTAAAAGTGTGTTTCTCAGTGTGTTTCTTTAGTATGCATTAGTATGCATTTGTATCTAGCAAATCTGACGATCACAATATGTTTCGTACATAGAGTGATTTGACGGTTCATATTCTCCTCAATCTTAATGACCATTGATCCATGGCTTAACACTCGATTGGTCCATGATATCTGTTTAAAGAACATGGAGGGTCATTTTTCGATGATCGATTGTGATAAAATCTCTCTATAATCTTTTTCTTTTGCATTAATAAACTGCTCCAAGTGGTCGCGTTGGCTGGGGCCGTGGATGTTTCCCCGTAGGGGTTTTACCACGTCAAAATATTAGTGTGTTGATATTTGATCTGGTTGTGTGAGCAGTTACTGAAGGTGTTCATCCTTTGTTGGAATACTTGTGTTGTCGAACATGGTATCAGAGCCTGTTTGAAGACCCACTCCTGTTGTAGATCGAGATCGTGAAGCAGAGTTGCCTCATCTACATTTTCTATCATTTTCGTACATTTTTGGGCTAAGAGGACCGTTCCATTACGTCTGAAACACTAGTTTTAGTCAGGAACACTTTTTGTTTCACTCGAAAAGGTTTCTATTTTCCCAAGATACGACCATTTCAGTCAGATCCGGAGGTATAAAGCCTGAATACACATTTTTAATTTTTTTTGCAGAGTATTATTTTGGTTTTATATTATTTGTTTCCGGGTTGCTACTCTTTTAGATATGCGTATGATATTTTCCTCGCACCCTGTGCGATCTCGAAAAATCATAAACAGATTGGAAAAGATGCATCTTCCGGGTAAGCTAACTGAGATCTAACCCTTGTTGTCATCGAGAAGAATTTTTTTTTCTTGTGTGAAAATAGTTTATTTTAGCACGCTCTCCAAGGTCGTCTTCAACAACAACAACAATGCTCTTGCTAAACAATACAATATGTTTTACTAGCCCATTTGATTAAAAGTTGCCTTATTAAGTAAGAGGTCTTGAGTTCAAGTCTCTCTTTTTGTTACTTTTTTTGAAAAAGTTTGTGCTCCTTTGTAAAGTGTATTTCACTTCAAGTATAAAAGTGAATCACTATAAGTAGTTTTAATACTTTATTTTAGAGTTATTTATTTTGCATGCGGCTTTTATTTTATAAATTAAATTCATTGTAAAAGTGATCCCCACTTCTTTTTTATAAAAATGAGTCACTTCATAAAACAACTTACATCACCACGTGGTCCTTTGGTTACCATTTATGCCTTTTATTAAAAAGGGCATAACTTTCACATATGAAGTCCGTTTTTAGTGCCGTTTTTTTCAAAACCGCATAATTTTTCGAGATATTTCCATTGAGATCATCAGTTTAAGTTTTTAAATCCATATTTTATACATATTTAATATGGATTCTTCCAGTAATCTTTTGCTTACTAGTACCAACTACTTCCAATGGAAATCTCATATGGAGGATTTAATAAGAAGTAAAAGCTTGTACTAGATTAGCTTGGGAAAGGAAAAAGAACCCACTGATGCTGATAAGAAATTCAAATGGACTAATAGGAGTGACAAAGTAGGTGGACTAATCATAATGTCCATCTCTCCTGATTTAAGGTTCCACCTTAAATAAATTGATGACCCCGATGAAGCTTGAGAAAAGATTGAAACTGTGTTTGGTAAACCCAATATTATTCGAGCATAACAATTAGAAAATCAAGTACTGACTTTAAATCCAAGTGTTTTTTCTTGCATTGTAGACTATCTATCTAATTTTAAAACACTCATAATTTTATGTGAAGAATGTGAGATAAAGATGGAGGAAGAGCGTTGCATCTATCTTATTTTGTCTAAGCTAGGTAGTGCATATTCTGTGTTTGTATCTACCTTTTATGCCATGAGAGAGGCTCTAGGGACAAATTATAAAAAACCCACTCTTGAGTCCTTTTGTGCTGCTTTGATTAGAGAGGAAGATAAGCTTGTACAACCTGGAGTGATTAGCACTGCAGGTACCTCCAACAAAGACTTAGTTTCCAAACATAAAGATAAACCCAAGAATCCCAAGAAGCAACATCCTCGCCACAACAACAAGCAACATAAGGGTCCCAAACCTTCTCAGACAACTTCAACTCCTAATGGTGACAAAGGAGAAAAATATAGAAATAAGAAGACTTACAGACATTGCAACTTTTGTGATAAAGATGGTCATAATGAGTCCAAATGTTTCAAGAATATGACAACTTTAGAAGAAACGATGAAGAAGCACAACATCGATATTGATCCTACTTCTTCTTCTTCTTCTCATAAACATGCACTTTTTGCTTCTAGTTTCTCCTTCAATACAACTTCTACTACTTCTTCTAATGAGTGGCTTATTGATCCTGGAGCATCTTATCATATGGCTAAGGATAAAGACATATTTGTTTCTCTAAATGAATGTAACACCAAGAAAATATTTGTTGGTGATGATAGATCTCTTAGTGTTGTAGGATCTGGAACAATTCAAGTAGATAATGGTCATTTCAATGATGTGTTATGTGTTCCAAGTCTTTCTTTTAACCTTCTATCAGTATATCAAATCACTCATTCATGTGAAGGTAAAACCACAGAGTTTTCACCTCACCAAGTTGTAGTCAAGGATCTAAAAGATTCTAAGCATGTTCTTACAACTAGAATTGCTGATGATATTACTAGGTTGTACAAATTTGACAACTTTGGGTCATCATATTTTTCATCAGTTTTTGTTGCTCATAGCGATGACTTGAGAAAACTTTGGCATGAGCGGTTTGGTCATCTAAACTATCGCTTATTGCAACAACTATGTAATCAAAAGATGGTGACTAGTCTTCCTCCTATTTCATGTAGAGATGGTGTTTGTGCTGGTTTTGTTCTCGACAAACATCATCAGGACAATTTTGACAAATGTGCCTCTTGGCACGCCTCAGGCCCTTTACAGCGTGTTCACAGTGATTTGTGTGGTCCACTTTCTTCTCCTTATTTTTTTGGATGCAAGTATTTCTTAACTTTCATTGATGAATTTTCCATACGTACTTGGGTTTACTTCTTAAAGCTTAAGAGAAAAGTTTTTGACAAGTTTTTTCCCTACAAGGCCCTTGTAGAAAAAAAATTTGGACATCAAATTCAAAAGTTAAGAACATATAATGGAGGAGAATATGTGAACAATAATTTTACAAGTTACTGCACTACACAGGGCATCCAAATGCAACACACTGTTCCATATACACCATAACAAAATGGTGTTGCTGAGAGAAATAACTGCACATTAAAAGAAATGGCTAATTGTATGATCCATTCTAAGGGATTAAGTCTAAAGTATTGGGCGGAAGTAATCAACTGTGCAAATTACATAGTAAATATCACTCCCATAAAGTCTCTTAAAAATATAACACCGGAAGAAGCTTGGACTAAAATTAAACTAGATGTAAGTCACTTCTGCGTATTTGTTAGTATAGCATGGGCTCACATTCTTGATGAGAAAATGAAAGCATTGCAACCTAAAAGTGAAAAGTGTATATCTGATGGTTATTTTGAAGATGTCAAAGTTTATAGGCTTATTCAACCACATTGTAATGGAATTATTAGAAGAGATGTTAAATTTGATGAAAATCTCTTGCCCTTCGAGCCTAATTCGATGATTGTGCCTTCTTCGGCCTGCGAGCCATCTTTGATGTTTGTGCCTTCTTCTATTCCTATTCTGGTTTCTTCTTCAGATGATGACAGTGAGGATGAAAATCCACCTTCACCTACTCACCTTCCTCTAGATGAGTCCTTTGAACCTGAACCAACACCAGTTCCACCAATTCCTAGATGGGTTTGTTCAACATGAGAAGCAACTGGTGGTCTTGTCGGTGATCCTTCAGATCAGCTTCGCACACGTTCACAGTTCCAATTAGTCTCTTCTCTTTTGGCTCAAGTTTCAAAGACTCATGATCCAGAGACATTTGCATAAGATTTAGGTAATCCAGATTGGGATACAACAATGAATAAAGAGTATCATTCTTTAATGGCCAACGATACTTGGGATCTTGTACCTCTTCCAAAAGGAAGAAAACTTGTCATATGTAAATGGGTCTACAGAACTAAGTATGCATCAGATGGAAGTGTTTAAAGACACAAGGCTCAGTTAGTTGCTAAAAGGATATTCCCAAGTTGAAGGAATTGACTATAATGAAACCTTTTCCCATGTAGCCAAAATGAATTCCATCCACCTTGTTCTTTCCCTTGATGCTCACATAAATGGGAGGTCCTTCAGATGGATGGTAAATCCACCTTCTTGCACAGATATTTGCAAGAATAAGTATACATGGAAAAACCTCCTGAATATGTCCAGAATGACTCTATCTTTTTTTGTCACCTTAAGAAATCTCTTTATGGTCTTAAGCAAGCTCCCCGAGCTTGGTATGCCAAAATGGAAAACTTTCTTATTGACACCAGATTCTCTAGATGCCATTATAATTGTAATGTCTATACCAAGAAAGTAGGAAGCCATCTCATAATCCTTGTCCTTTATGTTGATGACCTTATCCTTTTTTTTTAACAGAAACAAATATTTTGTATATTATCAAAAATTGCCCATATTACAAAAAAGAGCTGGCTGTGTCTCTATCTTCCTACTAGTGCCGTGGTTACAGACCATCATTTTTATATTAGAGTGGTTGGTGGCCATTGTGCTGTATGTACTACAGACTTGCCATGTGAAAATGGCTATGAAACTATGCAAGAAAACCTGAAATTTACAATTCATAAGGAACCTGGACTAAGGGTGGGAAGGGCCTGCATCATCATGAAATGGTGCATAGTTATCCTCAGCTTGGTCTGCGTCCCCATGTTTTTGGTCTCCTCCTTCCCAAACGCGGTCAGAAAATCCTAGGGCCATTGGAACATGCTGGTCATTTTTGGCCACCGAATGGAAGGTGGAGGGGATATGAGATTCATCTATACTTGCTGATCGGGCGGGATGCTGAAGATTGCCAAGGTGTTGGTTGAGTTCTCCGATCTTCCTTGTATTGCGGTTAACTCCCCACAAAATAATGAGTACTTCCTGATTGTGCCTATGCTCCAATCTCTACATTTGGCTTTGTACCTCAACCACGTTTTCCTGAATTCGTCTGTTTTCTTGCTATAGTTCCCTGTGCCTGGAGTCCGCCGCTCCTCTATTCTTCTGCACTAGACCCGCAGTCCCTGGAATTTATCCCGCATGTCCTCCAAGGCATAGACTGGGCAGGTGCAAGGCTCACTTTTACTTTGGTGCATGATGGTACTACGCTCAAGAAAGGTGCAGAGAGTAGACAAGTAGAAGCCA
>ML811180.1:143170-177675 GCA_009831015.1 Picea engelmannii | reverse complement strand
AAGGAGGGAGAGTTCACTGGTGCGAGAGCTGGGGTGATGCAGGATGTGCGTACTTGGCCGTCCAAAAAATGAGGTGAAGCGCCTGATTAAATAAGCGATTCATGTGAGAGGAAGGGGAAGGGATGGGGGTGGGGGGGTGAAGTGTGGGGAGGGAGAGTGAGGCATGCGGCCGGCTGTGTGCCACGTGCTTAAGGGGGGGAGGACAAGACGTGAGAGGAGGGGTGGGTGACCTCAGTAGATGAGATAGAGGATGGAATAAGGGTGTGGGAGGGAGGAGGAATAGTTCTGAGAGTGGATGGCCTTGATCCTATTGGTAGGGGAGAGACAATAGGGTGGATGATCTTAAGGCAGCCAAACATTAGAAGAAGTTTGGTTGACGTGGAGACTACTCTGTTCCAGAGTTTTAACGACTTTTTCCATTTGATCTGCCTCCGTATTTTGCTTTCGCAAGCTGTGAAAGAAGCTCAAGTGTACGGAAATTTTCTTGAGTGAATTGATAGATGCAAAAATGCTTTGGAGAGGGGATTTTTTTGATCTAGGCATCCGTCGTATTTACTTTATGACGATTTCAGAGTCCCTCAAAACCGTTAGAGTCTGGATGCGCAGGTCCTGGGCTAGCTTGAGTCCCATATAGGCTGCAAGGGTCTTTGCTTTGTTGTTTGACGTCTTTCCCAATCCATAGGCGTACTTGGTTAATTTTTTCCCTCGAAATAATAGATGACTCCCCCTGCACTTGCCACCCCTGGTTTTCCTATTGCTGCCGCATCGAAAAAGAGAAAATAGGAATGCTGCTGTCTTTGCCAAGATGAGAAGTTGTTGTTATCAAGGCGTAGTTGCCAATATTGTTGCTTGGGGGCCTGCCTTGGGGTTCTTGTGATGCTCTGCAGTGGTCCCTATATATAAGCGACCCAATCTTCCTCACTTGTATCCAAGGTGCCTAGGGGGTCGAAGTCTACTGCTTTGGTTCTAAAGACTTCAGAGGTTAAACTGCATACCCTTGTGAAGATGCTTTTCATTGAAGGGAGCTTGCCGCGAAAGATGGCTTGATTGTGTGCTAACCATATCTCCCACACAACAAATTTGGGGATTTGTTTCCAAATAAGGGTGATTTTTGTTTTTGTTTTTGGAGCTGCCATCATATCTTTGTTTCCAATGGGTAAAGAGATTGATCCAACTATCGGGAGAGGGGGGGGGATTAGGGAGGGGGAGATAGATGAGGTTCCAGAGTTGAAGGGTGAAGTTACATTCCAAGAAGAGGTGGGTGATGGTTTTTGAGGCTTCAAGGCAAAGAGAGCATCTGGAGGGCCCCTGGATGCCCCTCTTTAGAAGGTTTTCAGCGGTTAGTATTTTTCCATGAGCCAATAACCAACATAAGGTGTTGAATTTGGGGAACGATGGGTCAGACCAAATTTTTTTCTAGAGTTTGGATAGGGGAGGCCCGAGAGTTTCTGAGAGGAGGTGGGAGCAACCTTCCTTGATAGAGAAAGGTTTACCTCCCAAGCTGCGGGAGTCAGGGGGTGTGACGATTAATAGGTGCGCAGCCAGCCAGGTTATTGAAGAGAATAGGAAGAAGGGGGGCGAGGTTCTCTGGGAGGATGGGTGGTTTCCAACTTACCCATTCCCCATCATTGTTCTAGAGACAAAAGTCTTGTAATTTTTGGAGGCCATTCGTGCAACACCAATCTTTGAGAGGTTGTAGGATCTCTAAGGAGTTTAGAGGGTCACAATTGAGGATATGATCCATCCAGATGTTTATTATCTCCCCATTTCTGGGGGCCCAAGAGAGTTTGGTATGAATAATTGGTGCAACAGTTTTGAGGAGACGCCAAATAGGAGAGCTTGGGATGGCGGGGATTGGCCCCTCTAAGCATCTAAGTCTAGGAGATTGCAAATATTTTTTGACTATGGATTTTTTCCACCAGTCTGAATTACCTGTTACGAGTCGCTAAGCTAATTTTTCTCCCATAGATAAGTTCATGATGACTGGGTCCTTGATTGCTAGGCCTCTTCTTTTGTAGGGTTGATAGATTTGCTTTCAGTTTATGAGGTAGAATTTCTTTGTGTTCATCTTACCTCCTGCCCATAGGAAGCATCTGATGGATTTACTGATTTTCTCTAGAATGTTCTTAGGCCCTAAGAGTCCTGAACATTGGAAAATTGAAAGAGAGGAGAGGGCTGATTTGATTAAAACTGTTTTTCCTACAGGATTGAGCCATTGGCCACCCCAACTCTGAATCCTTGTTGCAATTTTCTCCACTATATCAAACCAAGCAATAGAGCTGTAACGATTGAGAAAGATGAGCATACCCAAATATTTAAAATGGTTCCAAGTAGTGATAATGGGGAAACCAAAGATTCTAGCTATCTGTTCCTTTATGTGTCCTGGGACATGCCATCCATAAATTCTTCACTTGAGGGTGTTTATCTTACTGCCTGACTGTGAGGAATGAGTTGAGGATCTTTTGAAATCGGTTGGCAGTGCGAATTGTGGCTGCTCCTAGCAAAAGGGTATCATCGACAAATTGTGAATGATTTATTTCCTTGACCCCTCTTGTTATGAGTAGGCCTGTGAGTTTCCATGTTCTTCTTTTCACTTCCAATTTGCGACTGAGGGAGTCTAATAGGAGGATGTAGAGGGAGGGGGAGAGAGGGAAGCCTTGTCACAGACCCCTGCTTGCTTTGAAAAACCTAGTTGGACGTCCGTTGAGAAGGGGGGAGATCCAAGGGTTGCTGATGCAAGATTTGATCCAGTTATTGAAGTTCTCTGAAAACCCATAAGCCCTTAAGACTGAGAAGAGGAAGCTGTGTTTTACTCTTTCAAAGGCGTTTTCCATATCTAGCTTTACTACCATTCCAGGTGTTTTTGTTTTCTTGCAGGAATGAATGGATTCTTGCACCAAGACGATGTTGTCTGTTATCTACTTGTCCCTGAGGAAGCCGGTCTGATTTTCTGAGATTAACTTTGCAAGTAGGGGATTGAGGTGATTTACAATAATTTTGGCAAGGATTTTGTAGGAGAAGTTGCAGAGCGAGATTGGATGGAAATGGGTGAAGTTTGAGGGATTGGAGTCTTTGGGGATAAGCGCATGAAAGGTGGAGTTGGTGGCACCTCCGATTCTCTGTTTGCGCAGAGTGTAATTTAACATTTTTTTCAGATCCCATTTGATAACATCCCAAAAATGTTGGAAGAATCTGATAAGAAACCCGTCAGGCCCCAGTGCTTTGTTGGGTTCAAGACTCCATACTGCTTTGTGTATTTCATCCTCATTGATTTCTTGGGTTAGCTGATTGTTTTCTGCATCAGAGACCATGCAAGGAATGTTCGCTAGCAGACTGTTGATATCCTCTTGCATTGTTTCCTCCCTTGTCTACTGATATAGAATGTTGTAGTGATGGTAGGATTCTGCTTTTATCTGATCATAGGAGTAAATTTGCTGTCCCGTGTTGGAGGTGATTGTTGTTACAATGTTCTTTTTTCTTCAAGATTGGGCTTGTTTGTGAAAAAATGAAGTATTTGAATCTTCAGCCTTTATCCACAGGTTCCTGGATTTCAACCGTCAGTGTTCCTCCTCTCTGTGCAGCGTAGCCTGGAGGTGTTGTTGCGCTTCTTTTTCTTGGTTCATTAAAGCTTTTGTTACTGAGTCTGATTCAAGTTTTTGTTGAATTTTCCTGAGTTGCTCAAGTCTTTCCTACTTTTCTTGAAATGGAGCTGTATAGGATGTTTTCACCCATTCTTTGAGAGCTATCTTGATGGCATTTAACTTCCTTTCCCAGAAAAAGTTGGGGGATACTGAAATGGAGGTGGTCTAGGCTTCGACGACGAGTGATAAGATATCCGAGTTATCCAACCATATCTGATTGAAGCGGAAGGGAAGTGGGCCAAATTTCTATGGGAGGCAGAAGGAGAGAGTGATAGGTTTGTGGTCTGAAATGGCAGAGGGGAGGATTTGGGAGGAAATGTCTAGGGGGGAGAGTAGGAAATTTCTATTGATAAGGAAGCGATCTAGACGGGCTGCGATGTGCTGAAGACCGACCCTTCTATTGTTCCAAGTAAAATTCCCTTTGATTGGTTTAATATCTTGCATGTCCCAATCAGACATAAGATCTACCAAATTTTCAGAGAAAGGGTCTCTGACTTTGCTTCCTCCTTTTTTTCCCCAAGGCTAAGGTGTGTGTTAAGGTCTCCTCCAATTATGCAAGAAGGGAGGTCTACAAAGTTTCGAAGATTTAAAAGAGAAGTCCAGGCTGCTAATTTATCTCTGTAGGTATTTGGCATATAGATGTTGATTACCGTGATAACACTGTTGTTGTCTTTGTGTTTTAGGATTGTAAGGATCCAATTTTGAGTATTAGAGATTACCTCAGGGATCCAAATTTGCTCATTCTAGAGTGTTGCGATGCCGCTAGGTGCACCTTGAGAGCTGATTGCCGCACTGCCAATATTTTTGTAAAGTTTTCTTGTTGCTTCAAGGATGGATTTTGCTTCCATTTTGGTTTCTTGGAGGAGAATAATCGAAGGGTTGACCATTCTTTTTAGATCCTTTAGAGCTTCAACTTTTAGCTTACTGCCGAAACCCCTACAGTTCCATGAGAGAAAAATCATTGTGGGGGGTTTGAGGAGGCTCGACTACCCTGAACCGAGTGTTCCATTCCTTTGTTCCTCATTTTTGGTGTTCATATGTGGATAGTGTTCTCTATGGTTTGATTTTTTCCTTTTTCTTTTTCTTTGGCTGCTGCTTCCTCTTTGACTTCCTTATTTGTGCGACGCCCTGATTTCCTTGATTTTTCAAGTGGAAGTTCTCCTTCTTCTCTTTCACGCAGGCCCTGTATATGCAGATTTGAGTTTGAGATTTCTTGTTGTGCTGGTGGATTTGTGTCTTCCGAGGAGGGGTTCTTTGTGTCAAGATCACCAATGATGTCACTAAGTGTTGGATCGGGGAACGAGGAAGGGGGAGGTGGTGGAGGAGGGTTCTTCTTTGAGGACGGTTTGCCTAGGGGCTCAAAGGGATTGCTGCTGGGGGGGGTTGGTGTGACGAAGAAGATTTTTTAGGTGGGTATTTTTAAGTTGTATTTTTCCTTGGCTGTTCTGCTAGAGGTTGGGAGCCTGAGGGTCCTACACGAGATCCACTGCTTTTACCATTGGAATTTTTCTTAAGAACCTGCCGCCAGCCATCTTCCTGAGAGGGGGTGTCATTTTATGTAGACTTTTTGGTACTAGGGAAATTTTTTTCAAAGTGGCCATATTCATGGAAAGTTTTGCATTTGAACGGCAGATGTTCATAGTCAAGTTTTTGGATGTGGGTCCAGTCATATAGCTTTAGCTTGATTGATTATGGGAGCCCTTTACAGATCTACTTCTACACAGATTCTTGTGTAGGAGTAGAGGCTGGATTAGGGTTCTTCCCTATCAATATACTTCCCCATGGCATATCCTATGCTTTTTAGCACTTCATCTTCCCAGCAGTGAAAAGGAAAATGCAGGAGCCATACCCAGACTGGTACTGCTGAGGGGATGCCATTTTTAGGGTCAAAATTAGGTGTCCAATTGTTTAAGTAAAGACCTCTGGGACCGAAGAAGTAAGGTCCATTTCTAAAGATTATATCTCTATCTGATTTCAGCTCGAAATAGAAAATATAAAATCCCTTACCACAAAAGAAATGGTTCATCCGTCCTTGGACCAAAGGATGCCAGTTCCACTCAATCCACATGTCTATTTGTCGCGGTGAAGGACATAGGCCCATGAACTGTCCGACCAAAGCTCGTGATGCGAAGGAGAGGGCTTTTCGTCTCACAATAGTGTTGGGGATCAAAACTTCTGGAACCTGATCCAGTTTCTTGACAAACTGAGAGGTGATTTGCTGGGCCGGAGGGGGGGGGGGAGCGAGCCTACAAGGGATTTGAAGGCCACGACTTCATCAAGAAAGTCAGGGGGAGGGTCGGGGTTCGGAAACACTGAGGCCATGGACACCAAAGGGAAGAGTGGTCGAGGGCTGAAGAGAGGTTGAGGAGTGGCCAGGAGGGCTGAGAGGGTTGCCGATTAGGGTTTCCTCAGAGCGCCTAAAGATCCTATGCTTGATGACCTTATCCTTACTGGTAGTGACTCAAAACTTTTAAACCATGTGAAAACCAACCTTAAGAAGAAATTTAAAATGGAAGACTTAGTATTTTCTCACTATTTCCTTGGCCTCCAAGTTTTACAAACCAATGAAGCAATTTTTCTTTCCCAGTCTAAGTATGCTTGTGACCTTCTTCGTCGCTTTCAAATGGACGATTGTAAACCAACCCATTCTCCCTTCTAGTCTTGAGTCAAGCTTATTGCCACCTGTACTTCTCCCAAAGTTGATGCCACTCTGTACTTTCAGTTAGTGGTATCCTCGTATACTTGACTCATACCCATCCTGATCTTTCCTTTGTTGTTGGTGTTGTTGCCCGATATATGAAAACACCCCATGAAAGCCATTGGAAATAAGCTAAAAGGATACTTCGCTATGTCCGTGGTACAATGTAGTTTAGGATATATTACAATTCAAGGGGGACTCCTTTATTGGTTGGTTTCATTGATTCAGATTGGGTTGACGACCCCGATGATCAAAATTCTAATGCAGGTTATGTGTTCAGCCTTGGTTCAGGACTTGTCACTTGGGCCTGTAAGAAACAACATGCTATTGTACTTTCTTCAACATAAGCATAGTACCAAGCAACAATAAATGCAAGTCAGGAAGCCTTATGGCTTCGACATATTCTTTCAGAGTTTAGATTCCAACAACAACATACGACTAGCCTTTGGTGTGACAATCAGAGTGCCATCAAGATCGCTAAAGACCTATTTCAACATCAGCGCAACAAACACATCGAGATACACATGCACTTCATCAGAAAGCTCATTCATGATCAAGTTATTGAAGTGATCTTTTGTCCTACAGAAGATCAAGTTGCAGAATGTTTCACAAAGTCTTTTACAGAAGTGAATTTTTCCAAACTTCGATCTATGTTAGGAGTTCAGGAAGTTGTCATCAAGGGGGGATAAGCTCTAATGCCTCCTTCCTTCTCCTATTGTGTCACTATTGTAAATCCTTCAATCTTATCCCAAGTTGTTCTTAAGGGGGGATGTTTGGATATTTAGACACTCAGGAGTTAGTTAAGATCTACTTGGTCTAATGTGTCAAACGTGTGTTTCTTTAGTATGCATTTGTAGCTAGGAAATCCGACGATCATGATATGTTCCCGACATAGAGTGATCTGACGGTTCATATTCTCCTCGATCTTAATGACCATTGATCCCTGGCTTAACACCCAATTGGTCCATGATCTCTATTTAAAGAGTGTGGAGGGTCATTTTCCAATGATTGATTGTGAGAATATCTCTTGTAAAATCTCTCTGTAATCTTTTTCTTTTTCATTGATAAACTTCTCCAAGTGGTCGTGTTGGCTGGGGCAATGGATGTTTCCCCGTAGGGGTTTTACGACGTCAAAACATCCGTGTGTTGATCTTTGATCTAGTTGTGTGAGTGGTTACTGAAGGTGCTCGTCCTATGTTGGAATACCTGCGTTGTCGAACATGTAAGTACCAACGCACCAACAAACAATTTAATTTGCAAAATGCAAATGCAAACATCCACATTTAAATTTTGTAGAGGTTTTTCTTTGCATAGGAAATAATGGAGGTCAATATTCGACACTTCTCTCAATTTAAAGAATAGATGTGTTTGTTTTATAACAACGAACCGAGGTGTCCATATATGATTAAACACACCATTAATTTATAAAAATTATTTGAAATTATTTTGGAAGTTATATTGTTCTATGGTTCCCAATGTTATCACCCTATAAGTTAGAGGACCAACTGGTGACTGGAATATTATCTCTCTCTAGTGTTTTTTGTTGACAAATGATTTTTCATTCTGCAAATAATTTGAAAAAGAAAGAAAAAAAAGAAAGAGAAAGAAAAGAATAAAGAAAAAAAGAAAGAAAAAGAAAAAAGAAAAGAAAAAGAAAAAAGAAAAGAGGGCATAAAAGAATTTCAATAAAGCCCCATGCAATAATAGTAACTTGGTCCATACCTTTCAAGCATGGCCAAGTTATTTTTTAAATTGATGTTGATAGGATTAGTGAATAAAGTTTGGCTAAACCGTTTAATCTTAGCCAAAGTATCTAGGTTAGGTTAGTGAATAAATCTGGCCAGACTGTCTAATCTTGGTCAGATAGCCCCAGGGTAGAGTAAGTTCTTAGCCCAACAGTCTAATATGGGTTAATTGTCATAGGAAGCTAGGTTAGAATATAGGCTAGTTGCTTTATTTCAATAAAACCAGCTGGATGATGAATGTTGCACCATGTTTCAGATGCTTAAAAATGGTGTTGGTCTAGCCCCATGGTGGTGTATACATGAAAAGCCTTGGAAAAACCCGTGAACTGCACTTATCCTAAGTTCTCTGGTGCATGTATTCTCCGCGCCCTCACTTATGCTCCACTCATATATCAATGGCTCAGATAGTCGCACCCAGATCTACGATGGTCAGACCTTTTCGGACCCCCCCGACTGTTCTATCTTTAATAGAGGGNGGGGGGTCCAGAATCGTGGATAATACCTGCGCACATCTGGATGGCCCATGTTTAAGCACGCGGATCTACGGTCTATATTGGATTATGGACCCCCCCATCCATTCTGCCTTTAATGGAGGGGGGGTGGTCCAGAATGTGTGATAAAGGGCGCACATAGATCTGCGGTCAAAAAGCCAGCACACAGATCAACGACTCAAGGTGTTTTCCGGACCCCCTGACTGATTTGCCTTTAACTGAAAGGGGGGGGTCCGGAATGGAATCTCTCCTCTAGCGGCCCCCTATCTATATGTGGCATCAATCTACCAGTCCCGAGTCCCACCGCCTCCTACTGACTGACATACCTTCGTCACCTCTTGACGCCACCATCCACCTTTCTAAAAGAGTCACATCCCTTAATTTTTGTCAATCCTTCCCCCCCATTCACTCGTGGCAAGCCCCCTCACCATAATTTTTACCCCAATCGGTAACCACCACTTCACCCATCCGTATTCTTCAGTCACCATCACCTGCCATCTCACACTCCAAGTGATCCGTTTGCCATTTATTACTGGATAACCTATCTGTTAACTAGTTGACCTGTCCCCCGTGCCCAACGGACACCCATTTACTCAAAACTACCCTCACTCTTCTTTCTTTCACCATTTACCCGCTCATCGCACTAGATAATTTTCACACCGTTTTCTCCATTTTGTTAGTCACCCCCACCTACAGTCATCCCCTCTAATGTTGTTTTTTGCAGGTACTGTTGCAGTAATGGCGCCAAAGTCAAAACAAGCAGAAGGAGAGGAGAATCCTTTTCTCTCGCCTCCTGTCGACCTTGACAAGATTCCATTGGCAGACAAAGATTGCTTAATCTCAGATACAAAGTGTGATTTTGATTTCACGAACCTTCAGTCGTGGCTCAAAGAAGTTTTCCTGGACTAGAGTGATGAAATTGGACTCTGGGAGTCCAACCTACCCCTATATCTTTTTCCTCAGATTCACCCTTTTCGAGAATTTTCCCTCAAGTGCCAATCCCACTACATTCCCGAGCAAAGAGCCATCATTTCCTCATCTGGAGAAATTCTTTTCCTCATCACGCCTGAAACCATCGACCAAATGATGCAAATCCCTCGAGATGACTCTGCATCACCTTTTAACCTTGAAATTCTCACAGAGTTATACCAGAAGATGAATTTCCCCCAAAGAGCTCAAATATTTTAGCTTTTCCTCCCACCATCTGCTCAATTTCCCTCTACAAATTCCCCTTATCCTTCTTCCATGTTTTCGACCAAAGGAAAGCAAATCATCTCATTCCTATGCGACTTGTTGGGATACTATTCAGATTAGTGGGTAGATGAACCCATCCTGGGATTTTTGTCCATTTTCTGCACCGACGAGAAGCCCACTACCCAGTTCGACTTCAACACGTTCTTGGTGAACAATATTCATGAACAATTGGTCAATTTCACCACGGAAGGCATGTTCCGGTATTCTTCCATATTGGCGTACTTGTTCATTTTCTTCCAAGTGGACAAATTTGTTTTTTCCATGTAGAAGATGGATGGAGATGGCAGACCCCAGGTAGTGACCACATGGACCTCCTTGCTCAAGCATAACTCCACAGAGTTCAGTTTCAAGCAGTTCATCGAACAATTCTATCACCCGGTGGTAAGTATGTTTAGCGGCAGGCCCGAGCCTAGGATTAATGATGAAGTTCAGAGGATCTTGCATCTTTCAAATCACACCAAGACTGGTGATTGGTATTTATACCAAGATCACACTGAGATAAGAGTATATGGGTACGAGTTGGCCCCGTATAAGCTTCCTAAATACATGCCTGTCAGAATTTTTGCTCTGGAGTACATAAGGCAGATGATAAACTCCGATGATATTCATTTTGTGTCTCTAAAGAAAAAACAACAACTCAGAATCAAGGGGTAGATTGGCTCTTTCATCTACAACAATCGTGGCGTCGGAGAGGAAGCAGACAAGCTGCTGAAGGAAATGAAGTTCATCACTAGTTTCCCATAGCATTACGATCCGTGTGGGATTATCTCTGAGATGAAGGTGAAAAACAAGATCATCCCATATGTCCACGAATCTAGGCCTGAAGTCGAGAAATTTGCAAACCAGACAGTATAGGAACCTAACACTTTGGTCGAAGCAGAACAATAGGATCCCCCGGCCACTGTATCGCAAACAACCACACCACAGGTTCCGAAAGAGAAAAGGCCTAGGCAATATTTATCTCAGCCTCTCACTAAAGTGTCGTCAGAAGAATTCCAATTGCATACCAAGAGGTCTAAAACCATTTCAGCTCCTGACCCGACTGGGGAAAAGGAAGTCCCGTCTACTACAGTGACCAAGGTTGATAGGCCACCCCTCAGTGCAAGCCTCCAGCATATCATAACCTCAGCATTGCCGAAGAAATCTACAGATACTCCATCAACCACCCAGCCAGGTAAGGTAGGACTGAAGTTGAGCATCTTTGAAAAATATGATCTAATCAAGAAAAGGAATCAAACCCTGACTAGCAGCACTTGCGCCCAGTTCTAGAAGCAGACGTCGACTGCACAACATAGGCTGCTATCGACATTTGACACTGAGAAGGGTAGAATGCATATGGAATTCCTCCAAGCACAGGTGCAAGATCCAAAGGTAATCACTGACTACAAAAGGGCCACCTTTGAATTCCAGACTAAGGATGTGCATCCGGCTGATCAGATGGATCTACACAAGCAAACATGAGAAATGGTTTTCTATACATTGGCACATGCTTCCACCACTGCGTCCAAATTGCAAGTGTCCCTGAACAATGTCCAAACAGAGTTGAAGTTGGAGAAGATATTTTCCTTTGCCAAGGACAACATGATCAAGACTTTGGAGGAGTTGGTCCTTAAGATCGGGCACGATCCCTCAAATGTGAAAGCAGCCGAGGAAATGATTAAAAATAAAAATGCCAACATAGCCTCCTTAATAAAACAATTGAAACTCCCACTAACAGAGGATTCACAGGCGAAGGAAATAGCAGAGACGCAAGGAGAAAAAGATGAGATGCTCAAACTAATCATGGAGTAGAATGCACAACTAAAGGAAATGGAATCTGAGATGGAGAAGCTTGTAAAAGAGAAAGAACAAGTGAAGCCAATGGAAGTCATTCCATTGAGTGCAATTCCACTTTCAGGAGTAAGCAGAGCATCAGTAGCAGAAGTCCCATCAACAAATCCACTGACATCTCTGGAAAAGATAGCCGAATTGGCTAAATCTATGGAAAAGATGAACCTACAGGAAATAGAGATTAGCAGGATCAAAAAGGAGATTGAGAACCTTTAGGAACTCAAATCTTCCTTTCAGATCAGCCTCTCCAAGGAAAAGCAAGTGTCAGACCAACTCAAACAAGAGTTACAACAACTCCAGAAACAAACAGTGGCAGGTAAAACTTTGGTCGAGGTTAAAGAAAGTGTCTGGACAGACATCAGCAAGTCTATGAATGAGATATGTCCCATGATACAGATCATGTTTGAGAAAAATGAGTTGCTCAAGATAAGCATACAGGCCATTGAGAAGATCAGATCAGAATTGGGAGAGATGCCCACACAGGCTAATGAAATCATCAAGTTCCTAAATTCTAAGACCAGGGAGGAGCTGGAAATTGAAGATAGAACAGAGACCATCCTTGAGGTCAAAAGAGTTTTGACCAAGAGAGGATTAATGCTTCAGCTGGAAGAAAAGGTTCATGCCATGGACCTAGGGGTACAAAGGTTTTTTAGTAAGATTGAGGCTCTACAGAAGAAAGGTCTTCCTGGTCTAAAGGTAATCAATGACAAATTGATGACACTCCCAGACTATAAAAAGAGACTAGCCGATGTGGCTAAGGACAGTTCAAAGTTTTCAGGAATTCAAGGCAGCATCATCGGCAAGGCATTTCTAGATGCGCTTCAGTGGGACATCAATATTCAGCATGAGATTCGATACATCTTTGTCACCAAACCTACCTTCGCCAAATACACAGAAATGGATGAAGTTTATCGAAGGCTACTCAAAGTCAACGTGCCCAGTCATCTTCGATGGGAAGAAATCTATGATCTGTTCGAGTAGCAGATGAGCTGTCCCAGCCCAGTCATTTGTCCAATCAGATGAGGTCGTGCAGAGGCCTCACCAACAGTTCACCCAGAAAACAACATGCAGTTGTGACACATCATTAAGCAGTTCCTAGATTTATGAAATTTGTTAAGTTAGTTAGGCTAAAAATAGATTTAGCACGTCCTGGTCTTTGATGATAGGATTGTTTGTAATTTTTGAGTTATAAATACTTCATCTTTCGAAGTATTGAGGGTTGTTTATCTTCACACCCTGCAAGCTATCAGACTGTAATATTTTTGATGAGATCTCCCATTAATACAAAGAGGCACTTTATAGGATTCTTGCATGTATTCACTGGTGATGTTTTTCTCTCTAAGTTAAATGTTATTCTCGCTTTGTTATCACACTGTTTTCTAAATCTAATCTTTGGAAGTAACGAACGTTGCAGGATTTATCTCGTATACCCTGTTTCTGACTTAAAAGATTTAAGTGTTTTATCTTCTCATTTTACAATAAATAAATTCTTAACTGCTTCTTTGTTGTAACTGTCTTTCTCATCTTTTCTGCTATTCCTCATTTATGCTACTAAAGAATCCAGTGATTATATTATCTCGCCCTATGAAAGGTTCCTTTGTTTTTTCTGGTTCGGATTTCATCTTTACGACATGGACCCCATATACCAATGGATGTGTAAACTATCTCAACCAACTCGACAAACACAACGACGAGAAAACCGACTTATTTATTTATCTAGCCTAATATTTAAAAAGTTTGAAACATATCTAAATCATATAGAGAGATCCCTCTCTGAAGTTGGAAGGGCTATATCCCAGCTTCAAAAGTGGTTGGATAAAGTTACCTCTCATAGATTTCTTCTTTTTAACAACCTCTAGGAAATTTACAGAGCGCTAACATAGTGGCGACCATACTGGGGACATAACAGAACTAAAAATTTATAGCTTCACGTTTTCTTTTCCCTAGAAGAAAAGCTTGTTCCTGAAATATTGCAAATTTGAGAAGAAAGTAATGTTTAGAGGTTGATTAAAATTTGTACATATTATTTTCAGACTCGTAAAACTAAAAAAGTATATATATAAAAAACCAAAAGAAATCTGGCTCCTAAGAAAGTTTATACTCGATCTCATCCAGACCCAGAACCTGCGATAATAACAGATAACCCAGAATAGTTGCTCAGGAAAAAGACTATTGCTGAAGGTTCAGTAAGTCATACTCCCTTTCATAAGTCCCTTTCCTTTTTAGGGAAGCTCGTTACCTTTCAAAACCCGGACTTTGACACCCTCTCCGAACAAAGCCTGGTTAGAACAAGATTCGATAGTTTTGTGACTGAAATCATTTTGGACCCAAACGTTTTGCAACCCCAGACTCCTGAAGTTCTATCTCCCACTGCTAAACCACAAACCACTCCTTCGGTGCTAGCCAGTCCCTCCTCATCCTCATCTTCAATCGCTACCTCGCCTATCATCCAGCTTGTTATCCCACCTCCTCCACCCATCATGGCAGCCAGATATGCTCCCTTGGTGTTGGCCACACCTCTTCATGCCATGCCCTAAGACTATCAAATGAGACTCCCACAGTTTGATGGAATAGGACCTTTGAACGCCCAACAACACGTTGATAAAATGAATGATTATTTTGACCTGCACGAAATAGATGAGGCTGACGTTCAAATGAGATTGTTTGCCTAAAGTTTGACAGGTGATGTTATGAAATGGTATAAAGGTTTACGTGCCACCTCAGTCCTTGACCTTACCGCATTCCAAAGGAGTTTTCTAGACAGATGGGAGGTAAAGAAAAACCCTCTCCAAATATTGTCAGAATACGAAAATATAAGAAGAAATCAAGGTGAGACAGTTCAAGATTACTGCACTCGTTTCAATAACCTGTACAACGCAATCCCAGCCGAAATCAAACCTCCACAGGGTTTGGCATTGATAAAATTCCCTGATGGTTTTGAAGCCGATATGTCGTACCAACTAAGGGAAAGAAATTCTACCACCCTGGAAGACATGCAGAAAGGTGCAATAAGTGTGGAGGCCAATTTGTTGGAAAAAAGGGCACGACAGAGGTCAGAGAGGAGAGTTACAATTAAAGAGGAACCTTCCACATCAACATCCAATTCCAAATTGGATTCCTTGGCCAGAGAAATGGAAAGTATGATGGAAAGACTTACGGTATCATAAAGAAATCCTCCGAGAGAAAACCCACCAGCTCCTCAAGTTCAAAATCCTAACTTCAGGAGAAACCCTCCTCAAATCCGACAGAGAGATCCTAGGGATCAAAGAGAGCAGAGAGGTCCGGATCAACAGATCAGACCCCCCCTACAAGATAATTATGCTGATGAAGGAGAGGAAGTGATTGAGGAACTAGAGGATACTCACATAAATCTCATGGGCATTCACGATAATGAAGCTATTTTCCTTACCCAAGAAGAGCAAGAAATTTTTCTTCTCAATCAAACAAAAGTAAGTGAAAAAGATGAAGATGCCGAAAAACAGGCATTCGAAAATGCCATTTTGGAGGTACACCGACAGTACAATCTGCAAAGTAAAAAGATAGAAGGAAGTTCCCCAAAAAAGATGATTGAAACGAAGAAGGTAGTCGAAACCAAAAAATCCTTTGAGCCATCTGTCGAGAAGATTCCTGAGAAGAGTACTGCCGAAGTTCCCGCGAAAAGAAACCTTACTATTCTGAAAAGATTGCCGCAGCCTAAGGTTTCATCAATTAATCAACCAAGTACTTTCGACCAGAAGAATGTGGTAGACAAACCAGAATTGATGAGCCAAAGCAGAGCCCCTACACCTTTCAGCCTCGAAGGGGAATTAGCCAAAGTAAAAATTCCCATTCCACTTTCCGAGTTGATGAACAAAGATGCTTATTGTCCACAAGTGATTAAAGCGCTGACCATTGAACCTAATATAGGTATGAAAGCCTTAACTGTTGGATCAACAAATCATTCAGACACTGTGAACCTTACAGATGATCAACCCGAACTTCTGTTCAGACCTGAAATAGATGGCCAAGCCGATAATGGTGTTGTCGCTCCTTTTTACATTAGTCTAAATATACATGACCTGATCTTGCATAATGCTATGCTAGATTTAGGTGCTTCCCATAATATGATGCCTAAAGCAGTGATGGAGAAACTGGGACTGGAGGTCACCAGTCCTTACAAGGATTTACACTCATTTGACTCCAGTAAAGTTAGATGTATTGGTTTGATCAAGGACCTATGTATCACCTTGGTTCAGATTACTGCAAAGAGCATGGTCATGGATGTGGTAGTTGCAGACATCCCCCCAAAGTATGGAATGTTGCTATCCTGGTATTGGGGGGCTAAGTTGAGAGGCACCCTGCAGCTGGATATGTCGTATGCCACTATCCTAGTCTTCTGGCAACAGAGAAGGCTATATAGAGAAACATTGATGAAATACATGGCCAGTAGCCAAGAAAAACCGCACAACTACCCTCTTTACTTCGCACATTCTGACTTGGATTCTTTTATCCTGTATAACGATGGTGACACAAAAGAGCAAAACACTCAGCTGGGAGAAGATACATCTGGTCCGGGTGAAGGCCAAGAAATCATCGAGGTAGAAAGAAAGAAAAACGTGATAATTAAAGAATTACCGGTCGACTTCTGGAGCATGGATTTTGATGGAGCAGTAAGCAAAGAAGGAGCCAGAGCGGGAGTTTGGCTGCACAATCACAGAACCAGGTATTCAGAAAACCATTCTTACAAATTAAATTTCGAATGCACTAACAATATCGCCGAGTATGAAGCCTTGATGCTCAGTTTGAAACTTTTGAAAAAAGTTGGTGCCAAACAGATTATGGTAAGAGGTGATTCTGAGTTAATAATCAAGCAAATTAAAGGTGAGTATGCTACGAAACATCCCCGTCTTAGAGATTATAGGAATGATTTTGTTGATGCCCTTAGATGTTTCACTGAAGTTGATTTGCAGGTAATGCCTAGGGGACATAACATTTTGGCAGACAGATTGGCTACGTCAACAACCACATGTAAGATTCCTTTTTGCTTGACTCGCCCATACACGGTTGAGGTGAAGTGAGGACCAACCATTCCCGACAATATCAGGTACTGGCAAGTGTTTGGTAATGATGACCAAATCGAAGATTTTCTGCAGTGTAAAAATGATTTTGAATGTACAAATATAGATTTAGAGAACAAAGATGAAAATGTAAAAAGATCTGATTTTGAAAATGAAAGTGTAAATAACGTAGATTTAGGAGAATTAGGCAATGATGAGATGGAGACCGATATTTTTCATTTGAAAAGTAATGTTTTACCTAGGGGTCTAGTTCCTTTAGAGGACTTGTTTGATTTTAACGATGTAGCCAAAAAACCGAAAATTGAAGCCAGTGGACAGGAAGTAGAAGATTGTAATATAGGGACAGAAGAGAAACCCAGAATGGTCAAGTTGTCCAAATCATTACCCCCTGAGAAAAAACTCAAATACATTGAGCTGTTCAAGGAATATTCACATGTGTTTGCCTGGGGCTATGAGGATTTGAAAGCTTATGATACCAACATCATACAACATAGGATTCTAATAAAAGAAGACCAAAAACCGTTCAGACAGAAACTTAGGAGAATCAATCCCAAGTTACTCCCTCTAATAGAAAAGGAAATCAAAAAAATGTATGATGCCAAAATCATAGTCCCATTGCGTTTTTCCAAATGGGTCTCAAATTTCGTCCCAACATGTAAGAAATCTAGGGAAATCAGGCTTTGCATTGATTTTCGAAATCTGAATAAGGTCTCCCTGAAGGACAATTACCCGTTGCCAAAAATAGACCACATACTACAAAGGGTAGTCAGATCCAGTCGAATCTCTTTGCTGGATGGGTTCTCGGGTTATAATCAGGTCCTCGTTCACCCAGATGACCAAGACAAAACCACTTTCACTACACCATGGGGCACTTTCATGTATGTGAAAATGCCTTTTGGTTTGATGAACGTTGGAGCTACTTTCCAGAGAGCGATGGACATCGCCTTTGTGGAAGAGTTAGGTAAATTTATCATCATCTATCTGGATGATGTAACTGTGTTTTCCCAATCTGATGATGATCACCTGAGACATCTCAGACGAGTCTTTGAGAAATGCATGAGATTTGGGATTTCTTTAAATCCTAAGAAAATCCTTTTCGGACTAGAGGAAGGAAAACTGCTAGGGCACATAATCTCTAAGGACAGAATCAAAATAGACCCCAGCAGAATTGAGGCCATACAAAAATTAGAACACCCAAGAAACATCAAAGAATTACAGTCTTTTATCGGAAAAATAAACTTTCTACGAATATTCATACCCAATCTCACTGTGCTCCTCAGAAACATTACAAATATGTTAAAAAAGGATGTAAAAATAAAACAGGACACCGAGTCCAGGCAGTGTTTCGAACAAGTCAAACGAGCACTCACACATGCCCCCGTCTTGATCAGTCCCAATTTTACCAAGAATTTCTATCTTTTTTCTTTCGCTTCCGAACATACCATTGCAACGGTATTACTACAGAAGAACAACGAAGAGTACAAACAACCCATAGCCTTCTTCAGTAAAGCGTTAAGAGAGGCTGCTTTGAATTACAAGATAATTGAGAAACACGATTTTTCCTTGGTAAAAGCCATAAAATATTTTAGAGTCTACATTCTCCATTCCCACACCATTGCATATGTTCCGAATGTGGTAGTAAAGACATTTTGACCCAGGACAATCCGGATGGAAGAAGAGGAAAATGGATTGCTATCATTTTAGAATATGACATAGAGATTAAGCCTACGAAACTAATTAAAGGTCAAGGTCTAGAAAAATTAATGGCTGAATCAAATTTCCATGCTCGTGACATTAATTTCTTAGTTGCAGCAGATGAACAGGGCGAGACGATGACTCCAAGCGTGATAGAGGTATTTCTCAACTCTCCATGGTACGCAGACCTAATATTTGTTTTGCATAATTTACAAGCTCCCCCTGGTTTGACTAAGACTAAAGCTAGGTTTTTGAAGTTGAAAGCATTAAAATTTTGCATTCTAGAAGGCAATCTGTATTGGAAAGATCCCAGAGGTATTCTGTTAAATTGTTTATTGAAAGATGAAGCTGACAAAGTGTTACAAGAATTTCATGCAGGAGAATGTGTGGTCATTTGAACTGGAAGGTTACAGCCAAAAAAATCCTCAGAGCTGGATTCTATTGGCCCACCCTATTCGCTGATGTACATCATAAAGTGACTTCATGTCATCAATGTCAGCTATTTGAAGGTAAAAGGAAACTCCTTCCTCTACCCCTGAAACCGATCTCCATTGAAGCCCCTTTCCAACAATGGGGATTGGACTTCATTGGAGAGATACATCCCCCTTCTCTAGGCCAGCACAGGTGGATTCTTACTGCCACAGATTATTTTACAAAATGGATCGAAGCAGTACCAAGCAGGCAAGCCACTGATTCTGTTATTATTAAATTCCTTGAAAATAATATCTTGTCTCGCTTTGGATGTCCTAGAAAGATTATAACTGATAATGCAACTTCTTTTCGATCGAAGAAACTCATAGATTTCTGCAACCAGTATCACATTGGTTTGGGACATTCCACAGCTTACTACCCTTAGGGGAATGGGCTGGTGGAATCTTCAAACAAAACCCTGGTAAACATCATCAAGAAGACGTTGCAGGAAAACAAGAAGTCATGGCATAACAAGTTGGTGTTCGCTTTATGGGATGACAGATTGACCACCAAAAGGTCAATCGGTATGTCACCATATCAGCTGGTCTATGGCACAGAAGCAGTTTTTGCCACTTCCTTAGGAGTCCCTGTCATGAAATTGCTTCAAGACATACAAGCTGAACCAAATGACTCACAAAGAAGGATCAATCAGATGATCCATTTGTAGAAGTCTAGGGAAGAAGTATTCAGCAAGACTCAGGTAGTCCAAGAAAGCATCAAAAATATTTTTGACAAAAGAACCAAGGAAGATGATTTTGAGCTAGGAGATTTGGTGCTGAGATGGGACGCCCGAAATGAAGACAAGGGAAAGCATGGAAAATTCAACAGTCTGTGGAAGGGACCATTCATGATTCAAGCATTCAGAGGAAGCAACACTTTCTTGCTAAACAACGTTGATGGGACAGATCTGCTAGGAGGACCTATAAATGGCAGAATACTGAAGCATTATTTACCGCCTCGGTAGAGACTCGAGGTTTCACTCTCCATTGTACATACCATCTTTATTTTTCACCTGCATTTTCTGAGTGAATAACTTTAGTCAGTTGGTTGAAGCCCGAAGAGAAGGCCCTAAGCCGCTGACCACTGTTCTTCCATTTTTTTTGAATAAAACCAATCAATCAACGAAGGCGACTAGGCAGAAATTTTTAGAACGTCAGGAGCCAGGATTCTTGGCACTTCACAGGGAAAGTACCATCCCCAGGTGGATCCGCTGTTTTCACCCTATAAGTTATAGGATCAACTGGTGACTGGAATATTATCTCTCTCTAGTGTTTTTTGTTGACAAATGATTTTTCATTCTGCAAATAATTTGAAAAAGAAAGAAAAAAAAGAAAGAGAAAGAAAAAAAAAGAAAAGAAAAAAAAAAGAAAGAAAAAGAAAAAAGAAAAGAGGGCATAAAAGAATTTCAATAAAGCCCCATGCAATAATAGTAACTTGGTCCATACCTTTCAAGCATGGCCAAGTTCTTTTTTAAATTGATGTTGATAGGATTAGTGAATAAAGTTTGGCTAAACCGTTTAATCTTAGCCAAAGTATCTAGGTTAGGTTAGTGAATAAATATGGCCAGACTGTCTAATCTTGGTCAGATAGCCCCAGGGTAGAGTAAGTTCTTAGCCCAACAGTCTAATCTGGGTTAATTGTCATAGGAAGCTAGGTTAGAATTTAGATTAGTTGCTTTATTTCAATAAAACCAGCTGGATGATAAATGTTGCACCATGTTTCAGATGCTTAAAAATGGTGTTGGTTTAGCCCCATGGTGGTGTATACATGAAAAGACTTGGAAAAACCCGTGAAATGCACTTATCCTAAGTTCTTTGGCGCATGTATTCTCCGCACCCTCACTTATGCTCCGCTCATATATCAATGGATCAGATAGTCGCACCCAGATCTACGGTGGTCAGACTTTTTCGGACGCCCCCGACCGTTCTATCTTTAATGGAGGGGGGGGGGGTCTGGAATCGTGGATAATACCCGCGCACATCTGGACGACCCATGTTTAAGCGCATGGATCTACGGTCTATATTGGATTCCGGACCCCCCCCGTCCATTCTGCATTTAATGGAGGGGGGGGTCCGGAATGTGTGATAAAGGGCGCACATAGATCTGCGGTCAAAAAGCCAGCACACAGATCAATGGCTCAAGGTGTTTTCCGGACCCCTCGACTGATCTGCCTTTAACTGAAAGGGGGGGGGGGGTCCGGAATGGAATCTCTCCTCTGGCGGTCCCCTATCTATACATGGCATCAATCTACCAGTCCCAAGTCCCACCACCTCCTACTGACTGACATACCTTCGTCACCTCTTGACGTCACCATCCACCTTTCTAAAAGAGTCACATCCCTTAATTTTTGTCAATCCTTCCCCCCCATTCACTCATGGCAAGCCCCCTCACCATAATTTTTACCCCAATTGGTAACCGCCACTTCACCCATCCATATTCTTCAGTCACCGTCACCTCCCATCTCACACTCTAAGTGATCCGTTGGCCATTTATTACTGGATAACCTATCCGTTAACTAGCTGACCTGTCCCCTGTGCCCAACGGACACACGTTTACTCAAAACTAACCTCACTCTTCTTTCTTTCACAATTTACTTGCTCATCACACCAGATAATTTTTACACCGTTTGCTCCGTTTTGTTAGTCACCCCCACCTACAGTCGTCCCCTCTAACGTTGTTTTTTGTAGGTACTGTTGCATTAATGGCACCAAAGTCAAAACAAGCAGAAGGAGAGGATAATCCTTTTCTCCCGCCTCCTGTCGACCTTGACAGGATTCCATTGGTAGACAAAGATCGCTTAATCGTAGATACAAAGTGTGATTTTGATTTCGCAGACCTTCGGTCGTGGCTCAAAGAAGTTTTCCTGGACTAGAGTGACGAAATTGAACTCTAGGAGTCCAACCTACCCCTATATCTCTTTCCTCAGATTCACCCTTTTCTAGAATTTTCCCTCAAGTGCCAAGCCCACTACATTCCCGAGCAAAGAACCATCGTTTCCTCATCTGGAGAAATTCTTTTCCTCATCACGCCTGAAACCATTGACCAAATGATGCAAATCCCCCGAGATGACTCTGCATCACCTTTTAACCTTGAAATTCTCACAGAGTTATACCAGAAGATGACTTTCCCCCAAAGAGCTCAAATATTTGAGCTTTTCCTCCCACCATATGCTCAATTTCCCTCTACAAATCCCCCTTATCCTTCTTCCATGTTTTCGACCAAAGGAAACCAGATCATCTCGTCCCTATGCGCCTTGTTGGGATACTATTCAGATCAGTGGGTAGATGAACCCATCCTGGGATTTTTGTCCATTTTCTTCACCGATGAGAAGCCCACTACCCAGTTCGACTTCAACACGTTCTTGGTGAACAATATTCATGAACAATTGGTCAATTTCACCACGGAAGGCATGTTCCGGTATTCTTCCATATTGGCGTACTTGTTCATTTTCTTCCAAGCAGACAAATTTGTTTCTTCCATGCAGAAGATGGATGGAGATGGCAGACCCCAGGCAGTGACCGCATGGACCTCCTTTCTCAAGCATAACTCCACATAGTTTAGTTTCAAGCAGTTCATTGAACAATTCTATCACCCAGTGGTAAGTATGTTTAGCGGCAGGCCCGAGCCTAGGATTAATGATGAAGTTCAGAGGATCCTGCATCTTTCAGATCACACCAAGACTGGTGATTGGTATTTATACCAAGATCACACTGAGATCAGAGTATATGGGTGTGAGTTGGCCCCGTATAAGCTTCCTAAATACCTGCCTGTCATAATTTTTTCTCTGAAGTACATAAGGAAGATGATAAACTCTGATGATATTCATTTTGTGTCTCTAAAGAAAAAAAAACAACTCAGAATCAAGGGGCAGATTGGCTCTTTCATCTGCAACAATCGTGGTGCTAGAGAGGAAGCAGACAAGCTGCTGAAGGAAATGAAGTTCATCACTAGTTTCCCATGGCATTACGATCCATGTGGGATTATCTCTGAGATGAGGGTGAAAAACAAGAACATCCCACATGTCCACGAATCTAGGCTTGAAATCGAGAAATTTGAAAACCAGACAATATGGGAACCTAACACTTTGGTCAAAGTAGAACAACAAGATCCCTCGGCCACTGTATCGCAAACAACCACACCACAGGTTCCGAAAGAGAAAAGGCCTAGGTAAGATTTATCTCCGCCTGTCACTGAAGTGTCATCAAAAGAATTCCAATTGCATACCAAGAGGTCTAAAACCATTTCAGCTCTTGACCCGACTGGGGAAAAGGAAGTCCCGTCTACTATAGTGACCAAGGTTGATAGTCCACCCCTTAGTGCAAGCCTCCAACATATCATGACCTCAGCATTGCCGAAGAAATCTACAGATACTCCATCAACCACCCAGCCAGGCAATGTAGGACCGAAGCTGAGCATCTTTGAAAAATATGATCTGATCAAGAAAAGGAATCAGACCCTAATCAACAACACTTGTGCCCAGTTCTAGAAGCAGACGTCGACTGCACAACATAGGCTGCTATCAACATTTGACACTGAGAAGGATAGAATGCATATGGCATTCCTCCAAACACAAGTTCCAGATCCAAAGGTAATCACTGATTACAAAAGGGCCACCTTTGAATTCTAGACTAAGGATGTGCATCCGGCCGATTAGATGGATCTGCACAAGCAAACAGGAGAAACAATTTTCTATACGCTGGCACATGCTTCCACCACTGCGTCCAAATTGCAAGTGTCCCTGAACAACGTCCAAACACAGTTGAAGTTGGAGAAGATATCATCCTTTGCCAAGGACAACATGATCAAGACTTTGGAGGAGTTGGTCCTTAAGATCGGGTACGATCCCTCAAATGTGAAAGCAACCGAGGAAATGATTAAAAAGAAAAATTATGACATAGCCTCCTTAAGAAAACAATTGAAACTCCCACCAACAGAGGATTCACAGGCAAAGGAAATAGCAAAGACGCAAGGAGAAAAATATGAGATGCTCAAACTAATCATGGAGCAGAATGCACAACTAAAGGAAATGGAATCTGAGATGGAGAAGCTAGTAAAAGAGAAAGAACAACTGAATCCAATGGAAGTCATTCCATTGAGTGCATTTCCACTTTCAGGAGTAAGCACAACATCAATAGCAGAAGTCCCATCGACAAATCCACTGACATCTCTGGAAAAGGCAACCGAATTGGCTAAATCTATGGAAAAGATGAACCTGCAGGAAACAGAGATTAGCAGGCTCAAAAAGGAGATTGAGAACCTTCAGGAACTCAAATCTTCCTTTCAGATCAGCCTCTCCAAGGAAAATTAGGTGTCAGACTATCTCAAACAAGAGTTACAACAGCTTCGGAAACAAACAGTGGCAGGTAAAACTTTGGTCGAGGTTAAATAAAGTGTCTGGACAGACATCACCGAGTCTATGAACGAGATATGGCCCATGATACAGATCATGTTTGAGAAAAATGAGTTGGTGTAGAGAAGCAAACATGCCATTGAGAAGATCAGATCAGAATTGAGAGAGATGCCCACACAGGCTAATGAAATCATCAAGTTCCTAAATTCTAAGACCAGGGAGGAGCTGGAAGATATGAAAATTGAAGATAGAACAGAGACCATCCTTGAGGTCAAAAGAGTTTTGACCAAGAGAGGATTAATGCTTCAGCTGGAAGAGAAGGTTCAGGCCATGGACCTAGGGGTACAAAGGTTTTTTAGTAAGATTGAGGCTCTACAGAAGAAAGGTCTTTCTGGTCTGAAGGTAATCAATGAAAAATTGATGACACTCCCAGACTATAAAAAGAGACTGGCCGATGTGGCTAAGGACAGTTCAAAGTTTTCAGGAATTCAAGGTAGCATCACTGGAAAGGCATTTCTAGATGCGCTTCAGTGGGACATTAGTATTCAGCATGAGATTCGATACATCTTCATCACCAAACCTACCTTCGCCAAATACACAGAAATGGATGAAGTTTATCGAAGGATACTCAAAGTCAACGTGCCCAGTCATCTTCGATGGGAAGAAATCTGTGATCTGTTCGAGTAGAAAATGAGCTGTCCCAGCCTAGTCATTTGTCCAGTCAGATGAGGTCATGCAGAGGCCTCACCAACGGTTCACCCAGAAAACAACATGGAGTTGTGACACATCATTAAGCAATTCCTAGATTTATGAAATTTGTTAAGTTAGTTAGGCTAAAAATAGATTTAGCACATCCTGGTCTTTGATGACAGGATTGTTTGTAATTTTGAGTTATAAATACTTCATCTTTCGAAGTATTGAGGGTTGTTGATCTTCACGCCCTGCAAGCTATCAGACTATAATATTTTTGAAGAGATATCCCATTAATACAAAGAGGCACTTTACATGATTCTTGCGTGTATTCATTGGTGATGTTTTTCTCTCTAAGTTAAATGTTATTCTCGCTTTGTTATCACACTGTTTTCTAAATCTAATCTTTGGAAGTAACGGACGTTGCAGGATTTATCTTGTATACCCTGTTTCTGACTTAAAAGATTTAAGTGTTTTATCTTCTCATTTTACAATAAAGAAATTCTTAACTGCTTCTTTGTTGTAACTGTCTTTCTCATCTTTTCTGCTATTCCTCATTTATGCTACTAAAGAATCCAGTGATTATATTATCTCGCCCTGTGAAAGGTTCCTTTAATTTTTCTGGTTCAGATTTCATCTTTACGAGACGAACATGTTGCATAGTGAAAGAATCTAAAGATTCCAAAATTCTATATACTTCTTCAAGTAGAGAAAGAAAAGTGATATTATGTCAGTTTTGAGATTTTTTGGACCATTTTATGACTGTCAATGAATTACCAAAGATTTGAATGGATTAGAATTTTTTTCCCCCACAAAGAGTAACAAAAGTTTTAATGACATGAGCTCAACATAGTTGTTTGTAGCTAGTCCTAGCCCCATCTCGAGTTTCAAGAAATGAATTTCCAATAGGTGAAGCATTGCACCCCCCCACATAGCTGATTATTGTTTTGGGAAGTCCCGTAAAAAATATCCCAGGGTATCATGGGATCCACTTGTTCTTCCCGAATGGCCTGAATTGGGTCGATCCCTTTTTCTAGCAGGAAATGTGAGAGAATGCCGAGTCCTTAAGCAACTATTATTTCTGGAGTTGAGGGTCTGTCCTAAAAAATAACGTTGTTCCTAGCTAGCCATACACCCCATCTTAAAATTAGTGGCAACACCTTTAATCGATGATTTGTAGCATTTGAAACCCAAGCTCTCCAGGCTTCCTCCACAGTGGGGCCATTCCACTGACAATACTGATTCAATTTTATAGATCAATCCTTCTATATTTGTTTGACAAAGGGACAATGGATAAATAGGTGGATAATTGTTTCGTCACCAGCCTTACAGAGGGAGCACCACCCTGAACCCTCCTTTTGTCTTCATTTCATTGTGTCCCAGGTAGGCACTTTATTGTCGATCATACACCACATAAATATATGGGATTTTAAGGGACATCTAATTTTCCAAAGTCCTTTCTATTGTGGGTGGGAAATCCCCCTACAAACTAGCACTTAGGGTTTTATCATGCATGCAGAAAAGACCTAAAGATTCCTACTTTCTACCATCATCCCAGACCTAATCCCCATTATTCTTAAACAAATACATAGTTAAGAAGATCAAGTGAGCATACCTAATTTCCGACGTTTGATATCGATCCCTCTTCACGCTTGGTTTCTCTTTGACTGCAACTCTCCTCCCAAGGCTGACCTACATTCACAAAGACAAACAAAGAACTCCACATGCATTTGATCTACATATTAATCGGTTAGAGATTTAATCAACCTGTACACGATAAATAATGACAATATCATATGGCAGGATGGAAAAAGCAATTTTTTTATTAACTTCACAATGATACCTTACAATGATAAAGTCAGCTACTACTCCTCGATCCTGGTCCTGGGCTCTTCTTCCACTGTCTTCCAACTTCTTTTCTCTATACTTCTCTTTGCACAAGGATGGCTAAAGGTTGGGACAAAGGGAATTCTTAATCGAGTATAGTTTCTTTACTGTGATTCTCCTCTTTTCAAATGGGACCCCTAACCCTTCTTTTATAGGCTAGAAGAAGCTAGGTATTTGGTCGAGTGACCGTCCATGCATGGCCGAAAGGTTTAGTTAACTTACCCAAAGCTGTGTGTTCCGTCAACACATTTCCTTTTTCCATGCTTTTGTAGGTACACGCGGGTTGTCTTGGGTCAGCTAGCATGTACACACATGCAGTAATGAAGCAAGGTGCGTGGGGCTTTATAAAAGGGGTTTTAAAGAAGAGTTGCTCAGTAGTGTTTTGGCAAAGAAGGAATCTGAGATGGCTTGAGGCCAGGTAAGCATGTCTGGTGCAAATTAGGGTTATAACACTTTCGACCACCAGATTGGTTCTCTAAGGTGAATTCTTATATTAAGTTGATTGTATCCCAATTTTGGAGTATAGACACCATGCAGGGAATGTTGCCACACTAGTTCATCCTCTCAGTCTATTATTCAAATACGGGAGGCTCTTAGAGATCTGATATAATTGTTATGTGAAGCTGAGTGAAGCTCCCCCAACCATACTTGGGTTGTTGTCTTCCACCCTTGACTCCAAAGAGTGGATTGGCCTGGATTGGCTATCCGATGAAAATAATAGTATCCTTGGGTGTCTAGTTGTTGGAGAAGGTCTAAAGGTAAAAAATGACTTACCTCACTGCCTAGCCAAGGATCCGATCCAATTCACACCTTTGTTCCATTTCCAATGCGTTATGCTAGTCCTTCCCCAACAACATGAAAGGAACTAATGACCTCCTTCCAGATGGCCTAGAAATTATGATTTGATTTAATCAGGTTTCAAATCCATTCCTCGACATAATTTGGATGGATGTATTTGTGAGTGACTATAGTTTTCTAGAGGCTCTATGTTTTTATCAATATCCAGTTGGATTTGACCACTAAAGATTTGGAGAATAAAAAATGTTTTTTATCCCCAACCTCCAAGTATTTTTGGGACAAATAATTGTTCCCATTTAACCCATGGGAGGGCAGATTTTTCCTGCGTCCCAACCCATAAAAATCTAAAGAAAATCCTTCTTGATTTTTTGAGCACTCCTTTGGGGATACATGCTAGGGACATCCAATATATTGAATGAGTTCCAGAGCCGATTTTACTAGAACCATCCTTCCTGCTCTAGAGATCCATATGAAAGTCCATACTTTTAACCTTTTGTCCAACTTTGTTATGATCCAAGACCAATCTTCTTTCTTATAGCTATTCACCTTTAGATGGAAGCCTAAGTACTTTAACCTAACATTATAATCTATCATTTCAAAAGGAAAAAGAGAGATATAATGATTCAACTCTGCTTCCTCTAGGTTTAATATGGAAATCAAGGATTTCCTTTCATTGATATGCATACTAGTGGCCCAGCCAAAAATTTCTAGAATATCATGCAGTTTGTCCGCATCCCCACATAGTCCATTAAAAAATATCAGGACATCATCTACAAAAAATAAGTGTGTTATCTGAAGACTATTAGAGATTGAAATTCCATGAAACTCACCCCGATTTTTGGCTTCACTCAACGCTCTTCTAAGTCCTTCTGCTACAAGTAAAAAGAGGAGGGGAGACAGGGGTCAACCCTATCTTAAACCTCGCTTTGCATTGAAGAAGGGAGAGGCAGACCCATTTATGCGCACAACAAAGAAAACTGTCAAAATGCAGCTCATTACCCAATTTATGAAAGGCACTGCAAACCCGAAATGAGTTAATAGAAGCTTAATGTAAATCCAACTCACTCTGTCAAATGCCTTGGACAAGTTTATTTTGAGGATTGCTCCCTTCAGTTTATTGTTTTTAATACTGTGTAGGATTTATTGTGCCACTTTGATTGCTTCATGTATCTGTCTTCCCTCTAGGAAGACAAATTGTTCTTTGGATATTGATGTAGATAACATTGACTTTATTCTTTTGGCAATTAATTTTTCCACCACCTTGTAGATACAGTTGTAGAGGGAGATTGGTTTGAAATATTCTAAAGAATGGGGAAGATTAGTCTTTGGAATGAGGGAAATGAAGGTGGAGTTGAGTGGTGCATGTATGTGTCCCTTAAAATGATATTCCTCTACCACCTTCAAAATGTCCAAGCCAATAAGATCATATAGGCCTAAGAAAAGATCAACTAACCATCCGTTTGGCCCAGGGCTCTTATCCTTTTGGAAGCCATGAAGGACCTCTTTTAGTTCCTCTTCAGTGACCTTTTCCATTAGAGATCTATTATCTTCTTCATTTACAAATATTGGAAATAAAAGGGCCATCCTAACTATATCAACAATTGAAACCCTCTCATCTGCGTTAAATAGATTTCGAAAGTGACTCTTCCCCAATTGGGCCAACCCTTCAAAAGAGGTGGCAGTTCTACCTAGGTGATAGTTTAGGCTCCAAATGGTGTTTGAAAGTTTCATGCCATTCACATATGCCTGAAAGAACATAGTGTTTTCATCCCCACATTCTAGCCAAAGAGCACAACTCTTTAAACACCATGTTTCTTCCCTGTCATCCAGTAGCTTGTTTCTCTTATTTTCCAAGGTCATCATAGTTTATTTTGTTTATGAGGATGAAAATCCCCCTCCTTCAGATTCATAGATAGATTGGATATCAGATTCTATATCAATGAGATCTTACTTATCCCTTTTCCTCTTAGAGTGGGCCCATTCCACCATTTCCCTTTTCACCCTCTTTAGATTTGCTGCAAATTGAACTATAGTTGGGACCCCAGCTCAATGGTCATAAGTGTTGGTTGTGGAGCCCGATTATCTTCCTGATTTATAGGTCTTTTACTTTCAGCCGTGTTTATACCCCATGAAGTATTTACACCCCAGAAGTATGTACACTCTTCCATGCGGGGGAGTGCAGAGGGGGGGTACCCCCTCTGCGGGGTCCAGGGGGGCTATCCCCCCGGTTGGGGGGTCTGGGGGCAAGCGGGCCCCCAGTGGGGGTTTGGGGGCGAAGCCCCCGAAGGAAAATTTGCCTTGTAAATGTATATTGTAATTTCATTGTAAATCTGGACCGTTCATTATAAGGTCGCAGATCTAACGGTAGAGATTATGTTAGGGTTTTTTTCCCTAAAAGGCAACCCTCTTTTATGAGGGAAATGTATTGCGGCTATGGTTGATGGTGAATATTGTATTATGAGGAGGAGACTGTGAGAGAAAGAAGAGGAAGTTATAGTGGGTTTTGCTGTAGGTTGTATCCCTTCATTTGCTGGATAATAATAAAGGAAGGACCTGGCAATTTCTTTGGTGGACGTATCCCACACTGGGTGAACCACATAAATCTGTGTCTCTCTTGTATTGTGTATCTTCTATGTTTTGTTTCTGCATTTGTTTTATTTTATTTATCCACGGTCCTATTTTTCTAACAACTGGTATCAGAGCGAAAGGTAACTTGCAGGAAAAAAGGGTTCTTGGTTCGAGTGGGAGCAATGTCGGAAGATGAAAAGTTTAGGGTCGAGAAATTTAATGGCCAAAACTACCAGTTATGGAAGATGTAGATGGAAGATTATTTATATCAGAAGGATCTATTCCTACCATTGGGTGGAGTAGAAAATAAGCCGATGACCATGAAGGACGAAGAATGGGAGATTCTTGACAGAAAGGCTCTAGGAATGATATGGCTGAGCCTGGCAGCGTCAGTGGCTTTCAATATTTCCAAAGAAAAGACAATGAAGGGTTTGATGGACACATTGGCCAAATTGTATGAAAAACCCTCGGTGTCCAATAAGGTATTTCTAATGAAGAGATTATTTAATATGAATATGTTTGAAGGTGGGTCTGTTGTAGATCATTTAAATGAATTTAATATAGTTACTAATCAACTAAGTTCTATAAAAGTGGACTTTGATGATGAGGTCAGGGCTCTTCTAATCTTGTGCTCATTGCCAGAAAGTTGGAATAGCTTGGTCATGGCTGTAAGTAACTCTGTCTCTGGTTCAAATACTTTAAAATTTGATGATGTTGTTGGTCCTTAGTTAGGAAATGCAACAGAAAATCACAGGTGAGACATCAGGTAATGTGTTGAACATGGAGAACAGGGGAAGACAAAAGGATAGAGGAAATGGCTCAGGGAACCGTGGAAATTCTAGGAAGGGAAGCTCCAAATCCAAACTTGGAAAGATAGAGTGTTGGAATTGTGGGAAGAAAGGACATCTGAAGAAAGACTGCAGAGCTCCAAAGAAACAAAGAGATGGACAGCAGGAGAGAAATCAGGAAGCAAATGTAACAGGTGATGTGTTACAAGATGCTTTGATTCTTTCTGTATATTTATAAGTCTTGGGTAGTAGATTCATGGGCTTCATTTCATGCCACACCCCATAGGAAACATTTTCTAGATTATGTTCAAGGTGATTTTGGACATGTTCATTTGGGTGATTGATCAAAATCTGGACCAGGGGTCAAATTTTAGCCCAAAAATCAATGTTCTCGGAATCGCTTCAAATCAAACGAGAGCGTAGGCCTCGTCGTTGCGAATCCAACGCAACTCATTTCATCTCAAACGGACATCGGGAGCGAGAGATATCACGATCTGTTCGAATCGTCAAACAGGTAAAAAAAGGGACATTGACTGTGCAGTCCGTACAGTCTGTACGGATGCTGACGTGGCATGACCGTACGCTGACATGGTAGAGGTGACATGGCAGATGTGACATGGCAGTTCCGGATTGGCTGAGATTTGGGCGAATCATGATGTGACATGTGACAGTTTTTGATTAGTGGTTTGGTACCACGTGGCCTAGTCATGGGATGCCACGTGGCACCGTTGAATTGGTTATTGGGTCAAAATAATATGGAGACTGTGGGGATCGAACCCCAGACCTCCCCACTAGTCAAGTGTTTGCAAAGTCTGCCCTGCCAACGCGCCGCATGATGTTTCTTATTATACATATATGTTTAAATTTATTTAAATTTAAACTATTGTATTTTGGCGCAGGGGTCGGGCTGGGGCTTAGCCCCAGCTCGTGGTTTCGACATTTATGCATGTAACCAGTGGTTACACAATTCACGTGCACAATAAGCCCCGGTCGCATACATGTTAAACCACATGACCGATACACATATATACAGAGCGCGGAGTTTGGGTTACTTTGGACAGCCCACGGTATTGTGTAAATCCATGTGACCACTTACCACACGGCGGGTGTGTGCGCATTTGGTTTTGGTTTGAACGGTTACAACCAACCACACATCCGCCACTTGTCACACCTTTATTCGCCTTAAAACCTAGCCCCCTTTTTGCGCTAGTCCGAGTTCACATGGATCCATATGCCCGGGGTCTTGGCGGTTAGGGGCTGGCGTGCCCATAACTGTTCGACAGTTTAGCCAATTTTTCAGTTATGTGCGGTGCTGGGTTTAAGCATGCGTTTTGGAGCGTGTTTTGGGTTCAACGTACAGGAGGTGCATTTTGGTGAACCAGAGACAACAAGCTTGAAGGAAGAGAATGGCAGGAGGCCTATCTTCCTCATTTTTTGGCCGAATGAGGTGCCGTAAAAGCCCAGCTAGGGGTTTTTGGACGTTCTGAATCCATTGGCACTATTTTCAAATCCATTTGAAGACTTCTTTTGTAGGTTTTTCACCATTGAAGTTTCAGGAAGCTCTAGGGAGCTTGAAGCCCTCATTGATTGAGGACATGTTTTGGTGAGTCCAAGTTTGTTTTCTGTGACTGAATAGTCATTTTTGGCTAATTGTTATGCTCTGAACACATTGGGACAGGTTTCAGAGGCTTTTGAAGACTTTTACAGGTGTTTTTTCCATAGAGAAGCTCATGGAAGCTTAAGGCCACATGTAGAAGAGGTCATGCCCGGATGAGCCATGATCCGTTTTCAGAGTTTTATTAGTCATTTTTGGGGTTTTTATGTATTCTGATCCCAATGGTACAGTCTGTTTTTCCATTGGAGTTGAGAAGAATCTTGTAAAAGAATCTTTGACAAATTAATCCCAGAGAGCCAAGTCTATTGATGGAGGCTCAAGGAGATGTAGCTTAGAGAGGGGTGAACTCCTTTATCATCTTGTTATTGTTGTGAGTTTGATGGTTTATTTGCTGCAAGTTATGTTGCTGTGTATTTATTTAAAGCACATATTTAACCATTTAAAAGAACATTTTCTCACACATGAACATTTAAAGGAAGAAGCATGAACTTAACAGATAATCTATCTTGCATATTTTAACACATGAAGCAAGGTCCTGTAAAGTTTATTTTAATGAAGTAGAGGGTGCTTGCATAGCATAACAAGTCAACCTTCTATTTTTAGATCAGGTGGTATCAGAGCATAGTTTGTTTTGCTCATTTGTTTTCCATTGATAGCTTGAGATTTAGCTGTTGGTATTATTGTGCAAGTTTTGTGTTGAAGTTTGATATCTTGCAAGGATGGAGGAAGATTCAAACATTGATAGCTCTCATATATCTTCAAAATCAAAGTTCTTTGACAAAGAGATGTTGAAGGAGATACTAACCATGAGAGATGTGATGAAAGAGATGTGTGAATATAGAAAGGAGAGCATTTCTCTTGAAGAGCAGTTGATGGCCATGAAGAAGGAGAAAGACCAGCTTCTTGAAAAGTTGCAAGAGATGGAGATTCAACTCCATGAGGCAAAAGAAACCCTTACCAAGTACATGCATGAAAATAAGGTATGTAATTTAGTTTATCTTCTAATTCCTCTCAAGATGAATGTTTTGGTGGTTTTGAAAATCACACAAGAGGAATAGGGTCCAAGTTATTGTTAAAAATGGGCTATGAAGGTAGAGGTTTGGGCAAGCATGCACAAGGCATTGTTGATCCTATTGTTGTTGAAGAGAGACCCAAGTATTATGGCCTTGGATATGAACAAAGAGATGGAGCAAATTCCAAAGTCGAGGAGACAAGGGAAAAAGTTCCAAGAACAAATTTTGTTTCGGTTTCACCTCCTCAAGAAGGCTATAAAGGTGAAAGTTCAAGAGCTTTTGTTGAAAGTTCAATCCCTCCAGCTTGCAAGGCTTGTGTTCAAGATGAATGCAAATGTGTGAAACAAAAGAGTTGTGATAGTGATGAGGAAAATAACACTGTTGATGGTCTTCAAAGGAGAGCTTGTAACTCTTCAGATTCACCTCCTCAAAGAGGCGATAAAGGTGAATGTTCAAGGTATAATTTTGCTTATCATTCAGTTGCTTTTGATTATGTTAAGCATGATAAATTTGTATGTAAAAATGGAAGAAAGAATCCATGTACATATTGTGGTTTATATAACCATCATGTTTCAAAATGTTGGAAAAGATTGACCAATTTCAGGAAACTTTATAAGGAAAGACAACGTGAAAAGCGGATGCAAAAGATTTGCACTTATTGTCAGAAGAGGGGTCATCTCATTGACCAATGTTGGACATTGCATCCAACCACTCATCCACAACACAATAAGTAGATGGATAAAGAGATTGGCAATAATGGAAGAGGAGATTCCATCATCGATGTGAGTCAAGATGATTCACAAGAGGACGATGTTCAGCAGAAAAAGTCACCATTGAGTTGGCTTGGTAAGAAATGGTTGGATTTCTTGAGCAAGTAAGGCTTGCATTTTTCTGTTGTAAATGCACTTTTCAGC